>MU670861.1:230489-243665 GCA_026770625.1 Nicotiana glauca | reverse complement strand
ACTTAGTGAAATAGTCGATGGTTACCAGAATGAACCTATGGCCGTTGGAAGCTGCCGGCTCAATAGGGCCGATGAAATCCATGCCCCATGCCACAAATGGCCAAGGTGCTGATATCGTATGAAATTCTGTTGGTGGAGAATGAATCAGATCTACGTGTATCTAACACTGATGGCATTTTCGCATGAAACTGATACAATCATGCTCCACAGTGAGCCAATAATATCCTGCTCGAAAACTCTTCTTTGCCAATACATATCTACTCATATGGGGCCCACATACTCCAGCATGTACCTCTGTCATCACCGTCGTGGCTTGACCAGCATCTATACATCTCAGCAAACCCAAATCTGGTGTTCTTTTGTACAGTACCCCTCCACTGAGGAAAAATCCATTCGCCAACCGCTGAATGGCTCTCTTTTGATCACCGGTGGCCTGCTCCGGGTATATACCCATCCTGTGCTATTCCTTGACATCATAAAACCATGGCTCGCCATCCATCTCTTCTTCTATCATGTTGCAATAAGCATGCTGATCACGAACCTGAATATGGAACGGGTCAACATGGATTTTGTCTGGGTGATGCAATATTGATGCTAAAGTAGCCAAAGCATCGGCAACCTCATTATGAACTCTTGGGATATGTCTGAACTCCATTGATCGGAATCGCTTACTCAGATCATGCAAACATTGACGATATGGTATAAGCTTCAAATCCCGTGTTTCCCATTTACCTTGAATCTGATGTACCAGAAGATCCGAGTCTCCCAAGACCAAGACGTCCTGGACATCCATGTCCACGGCTAATCGCAATCCCAAAATGCATGCCTCGTACTCAGCCATGTTATTAGTACAATAGAAACGTAGTTGTGCCTTAACAGGATAATGATGTCCTGTTTCAGAGGTAAGTACTGCTCCTATTCCAACTCCCTTTGCATTTGCAGCTCCGTCAAAGAAAAGTTTCCATCCTGGTTCCTTGGTCAATTACAACTCATCTATATGCAGCACTTTTTCATTAGGAAAATACGTCCTCAAGGGCTCGTATTCATCATCAACGGGATTCTTGGCTAAGTGATCGTCCAACGCTTGAGCTTTCATAGCCGTCCTTGTCACATAGACGATGTCAAACTCTGTAAGTAATATTTTCCATTTTGCTAACCTCCCTGTGGGCATAGGTTTCTAGAAAATATACTTCAATTGATCCAGGCGTGAAATGAGGTAAGTAGTATAGGAAGACAGATAATGCTTCAGTTTCTGTGCTACCCAAGTTAGGGCACAACACGTCCTCTCAAGGTAAGTGTACTTAACCTCATAAGCCGTGAATTTCTTACTGAGATAATAGATGGCTTGTTCCTTCCTGCCAGTGACATCATGCTGCCCCAATACACAACCAAACGAGTTTTCCAAAACCGTTAGATAAAGAATCAGGGGTTTCCCTGGTGCAGGTGGAACCAATACAGGTGGGTTTGACAAATACCCTTTGATTTGGTCAAATGCTTCTTGACATTCTGCCATCCATTCTATCGCAACATCTTTCTTCAGTAGCCGAAAAATGGGTTCACAAGTCACCGTGAGTTGAGCGATGAACCTACTGATATAATTCAACCTTCTTAGCAGACTCATTACTTCTGTTTTATTCTTCGGCGCTGGCAATTCTTGGATTGATTTGGTCTTTGACGGGTCCAACTCAATGCCTCGTCGACTGACAGTGAATCCCAACAATTTCCCAGATGGAACACCGAATGCATATTTGGCCGGGTTGAGCTTAATGTCGTACCTTCGAAGTCTTTGGAAGAACTTCCTTAGGTCTGCTACATGATCTTCCTGGTGCTTGGATTTTATGATCATATCATCCACGTACACCTCAATCTCTTTGTGTATCATATCATGAAACACAGTAGTCATTGCTCTCATGTACGTCGCCCCAGCATTCTTCAAAGCGACTGGCATCACCTGGCAGCAATAAGTTCCCCATGGCGTGATAAAAGTCGTCTTCTCTGTGTCTTCCTCCTCCATCAGAATCTGATGATACCCAGCATAGCAATCCACGAAAGACCCAATCTCTCGCTTTGCACAGTTGTCAATTAAGATGTGGATATTGGGTAGTGCGAAGTTATCCTTTGGGCTTGCTTGGTTGAGATTGAGATAGTCCACGCATACTCTGATCTTCCCGTCCTTCTTCGGCACCGGCACAACGTTAGCTAACCATTCTGGATATCTAGTGACCCGAATAACCTTTGCGTCTAATTGCATGGTTATTTCCTCCTTAATCTTCACACTCATATCAGTTTTGAATTTTCTCAGTTTTTGTTTGACGAGAGGAAATGCTGAATCAGTGGGTAATTTATGAACCACTAAATCGGTGCTAAGACCCGGCATGTCGTCGTATGACCATGCAAAAACATCTTTAAACTCAATAAGTGTTTTGATTAATTCTTCCCTGAGGCTTGGTTCAAGATGGACACTTATTTTGGTTTCTCTGATGTTATCTGTGTCTCCTAGATTGATGTCTTCTGTATCATTTAGATTGGGTTTGGGCTTTTCTTCTAAATAACTCAGTTCTTTACTGATTTCTTCGAAGGCTTCATCTTCGTCGTATTCTGGTTCACTCTCATCATTTCTTATCTCTTGCACTATTGTTTCGGAACCAAATTGATTTTCTAGACCTGGTTGAAGATTCCTCATGCATGCCATATCATTAAGATCAGTGGAAAGAAAGCTGTATAGAAAGGAAAAGGAAGAACAAAAATAAAATATCATAAATAAAGAGGAACAAAAATTTCATTCATTGGAAAAAGTACAAGATACCAAGGTTTGCACACTTCAAAAACAAAAAATAAAACTGGATTACAACCCTGAAATAATCCCAAACAAACTTGAAGGAAAATCAAAGCAAACTACCAAGACTCCTTTCGGGTCGGGAAAGGAGTAGCCTTCCAATTATTCAATTTTGTTCTTGGCCCTACAAATTGTACTTCAGCATGACTAGGACCTTCTCCATCTTCTATCATGTTCATATCCGTGAAAAGATTCTAGAACCTTCTTAAAAACTCCTCATCGGGTTTGACCATAGGATCAGAAATCATCATTGTTGGACGTCTTCTGGCTCCGGGCTTAATAAAAGATATGGAGAGGCGCGGGACCGGCTTTGGAAGTACCCATGCCTTCTTCTTACTCTTCTTAGCTTGTCGAATGTCTGCCGTTGTAGGTTTAAATCCCAAACCGAAAGTTCCCACATTTTCCAGTAAGGACACTGGCTGTACGATACCTTGCAGAGATGCACCCAAACCTTTACCAGGCACAAAGCCGTTTCCCAACATTTCACAGGCTACCATGACATAGGCGGAGGTTATCTTGGTATTTGGAATGTATTCCCCCTCCGGAATTTTCTTGACTGATACTGCGTCACAAACTTGGTATACCCATGGCCCGACGCCATCTTCTACTTCAATAAAGGGCACAACGGTGTCGTGCTGGGAGCGTAGATTGTCTTCCAAGGACCACAATCTCTTACCGGTCCCACTCAAACTTGACCATTTGGTGCAGGGTAGACGGAACCGCCTTTACAGTATGGATCCAAGGTCGTCCTAACAGAAGGTTGTAGGAGACTACCATATCTAACACTTGGAATTCCATGGTGAATTCCACAGGCCCGATCGTCAACTCCAGCACTATATCACTGATCGATTCTTTACCCCCTCCGTCGAAACCCCGAACACAAATGTTGTTCTTGCGTACCCTATTGATATCCACTTTCAATTTGTCCAGTGTAGAGAGAGGACATATGTTTGCAGTGGATCCATTGTCAACCAAAGCCTGGGTAACCACAGACTCCTCGCATTTCACCGTAAGATAAATGGCTTTGTTGTGCTCGGTACCTTCTTCAGGTAGCTCATCATCAGTGAAGGTAACCCTGTTTACCTCGAATATCCTGTTTGTGATCTTCTACAGGTGACTGACCGAGATCTTATCGGGTACATGGGCCTCATTCAAGACTTTCAACAAGGCCTGCCGATGTTCATCAGAATGGATCAGTAATGACAGTAAAGAGATTTGAGCCGGCATTTTCTTGAGCTGCTCTATGACGGAATAATCATGCAACTTCATCTTCTTTCAAAACTCTTCTGCTTCTTCGTCGGTCACAGGTTTCTTTACTGTTGCTGGGTTGGCCTTCCTTAATTTCGCGGGAGCGAAACATCTTCCCGAGCGGGTTAACCCCTGTGCCTCAGAAACTTCCTCCTTGACCTCTTTTCCTTTATATGTCACTGTTACCCGGTCATAGTTCCATGGGATAGCTTTGTTGTAAACCATTGGTAACTGAACTGCTGGCTTGATGATGACAGGATCTATGCGAGCACTTTCTACAATTAGAACAGGTTTGTTTATTGCGCCTGGCACAACTACCTTTACCTCTCCTGGTTTCACCAATACTTTTCTCATGGACTCCTTCATTACTTTGTGCGCCCCCTTCTCATTGATCAATGACTTGTCGTTAATTGGTCCCTTTGTCGGCTTGCTTCCACTTGACCTGATCATCATTACGGTTTGAGAGGTTTTTTCATAACCCCCCTTCTGTCTCTACTAGTTCGATCATATTGGTCTCGTGATGGGCTGGGAGTGGATTTTGGTTGATGTTGGGTCCTTTCGGGGTTTGCACCTCAATTTGACGAGTGTCGATAAACTCTTGGATAGTTGTTTTCAACTTCCAGCATTTTTTTGTGTCATGTCCAAGGCATCCTGAACAGTATTCACAACTCACTGAATGATCAAGATTCCTTGGAGGAGGGATTGGCAACTTAGCCTCGACTGGATTCAACAATCCTAACTGCTTCAACCGATGAAACAAACTGGTGTAAGACTCTCCCAAGGGAGTGAAAGTCTTTGGCTTCGGTGTTCTGTCATTTCTGAAAGCTTGGTTTGGACGGAATCCTGTACCAGTAGGGTTTCTGTACGCTCTTGGTGGTGGGTAGTTATTTTGTGGGGTTGGTGCACGCCATGATGCCTGGACGGGAGGTTGGTCATATGTTTGAGCATGGTGGACGGAGAAGTGAGGATCAAGTGTTGGATAATAATGTTGTGGGTGGCTATATGGAGTATGGAAGTAATTTTGTTGGTGGGGTTGGGGCTGATTATAGTAGGGTGCAGAGACTCTGGATCCGAACCAAGCTCTGGACTCAACTGTTGCGAGTCTTCTTTCTTTTTCTTCCCGAGCACCCCTCCAGTGCCGCTATGATGGCTTGAGTTGTTGCTTTCAGTGCTGAATAACTCATGATTTTGTTAGACTTCAATCATTATTCAATCATGGATCCCATCTTTATCACTTCATTGAACGATTTACCCACGAACGTCACTAGATGACCAAAGTATGTCGGTTCCAATGTTTTCAAAAAGTATTCTACCATTTCATTCTCCCTCATCGGAGGATCCACTCTTGCTGCTTGTTCCCTCCAGCAGAAACCAAATTCTCTAAAACTCTCTACGGGCTTCTTTTCTAGCTTCAACAATGATAGACGATCGGGGACTATTTCAAGGTTATACTGAAAATGGCCAATGAATGCCTGCGGTAAGTCATCCCATGTAAACTATCTGCCGGGATCCTGCCTCGTGTACCATTCCAGCGCGGACCCTCCCAGGCTTAGGCTATCAATAATTCATCCTTCCCATCGGCTCCTCTCATTTTACTGCAGAAACCTCGGAGGTGCACCACCGGGTCACCATGTCCCTCGTACAGATCAAACTTGGGCATTTTGAACCCTACGGGCAGCTAGACATCCGGGAAAGGGCACAAATCTTTGTAGGCAACACTGACTTGGTTGCCTAAACCGTGCATGTTCCTGAAGGATTACTCTAGGCTTTTGACTTTTCGAATCACTTCCTCATGTTCCAGATTTTTGAGTTTCCTTTCTGGTTCTGCCGGGTTATCCCAGTGGGGGTGTAGGAGTGCGGTTCAGGAGCCTTAAAGGTAGGCTCAGGAGAGTAGCGGTGGTTGTCGTGAACCTGAAACATGGGCTCACTAGAGGATTTTTGTAGTGTGGCAGGTGCAGGTGCCACAAAAATAGGGGTAATGGGTGGAGGAGGGTTTTGTTTGGGTGGTGGAGCTTGGGGAGTGTAAGGGGTTTTCCCTTGATAATATTGGTAAATCGGGAAACCTGCCGACGGATCCGTGGGCGGATATTCCGGCGCCTGTGCTGGTGCGAGAGTAGAAGTAGTTGGAGGGATTGGTGATGGTTTTTCCCCTGGCCCAGGCTAGGTGCATCTCTGCTATCTGTTGTCTCAGCCTGTCCATTTCCTCCTTCATTGTTTGCATTTCTGACTTTTCCTCTTCAACACTTTTATCTGAACTGGACATGATCTTTGGGATTGGGCCTTTTGATCTTGTTTGGTAATGATAATTGGCCAGTACGTTCTAACAAGCTAACTGCTGAAAATCTCTGATATGGCAACAAACTTGTTAGTTTTTTAGAGTTTAACAGATATGTTGTCGCACGTTGGGATGCAATGCACCTAGGTAGTTTAACCATTTATATCATGTCTTTGCTTCTTACGACATGCGTCATCCCGGCTTTTTATCAGTGGTGCATCTCTTTTATTTCTTTTTTCTCGTTTTCTTTTTTTTTTCTTTTTAATGGTGGTCGAATCTTATGTGGATTGCCTACATATCATGTCCAGCATAAATCAGACCAAGCGTAGTTTTGGTTGATAAAGTTGTGACAAAATTTTCAGGATTTTTATAACAAACTTCTTTGATTACAAACATGACTCAAAACATTCAAAATTCCCACAACAAACTCTGAATAAGAAAATACTTGACTCGAAAACATACACAAAACTTGAACAGCATGATTTTAAAACTAGACTCAAAAACTCAAAAGTACAGACTCAAAACATCATTCTAATGTTCTAAAATTTCCCGGGGTCTGCGAGGCATCGTTCGGCCTTGCCGCGGACCTTTGTGTGAGATCTCTTTGCAATCCTTTCAACTCTTCTATGATCTGGCGGACATAAATCTTGATTGAAGCAAAGAACGTAGTACGTAACATATTCTCACAAGCTAAGCATTTCCTGGTGATGTAATTCCCGATCTCTTTGATTCTACTCCTGATTCTATCCCTTTCCCTGAGCAATTGTTCTATTCGTTGATTTTTTGCTCCCAATACTTGAGCATTGTCAGTGAGTTGGTCCAGGAACGTATCCATTTGTTTTTCCATCCGCGCCATCAAGTTGTAGCAGCGTTTCCTATCTGTCCTGGCATCCCGGGCTTGTTTAAAGACTCGCTCTTCGAGAGAGGAAGTTGTTTCTCTCGGAATGGTGATGGTTCCCTCGTAATCTCTCTTTATTTGCTGCATATGAAGTGCTCGCTGCCGTGCCCCCCTTGTCCATCTAGCCTTAATCCTTGTTATCCTGGCTTCTGATTCCTCTAAATCCCTTTGGCATTCGATGAGTTGTTCTGTTAACTCATTTATCAACATCTCATCAGATCGCATCTTGGGTGTCTGTCGGCATCCATTCTCATCTGTAGGATTTGGGTTTTTAAGGCTTCATTTTCCTTGGCCAATCTATTTTTTTCACCCTGATCCACAACAATTTGCACACTACTTTCGAATTTCAGACTTTCAACTTGTTGTTCCAGCTTCCCAATTTCAACCCGGTAACCTTCTTCCTTTGCTAACCAATCCCATTGTTCCCGGGATGACTCGGCAAAATCTTTGAGGTGGGGCCTTTTAGCCGGTCTTCCATATGACACGTCACCTCTGAACCAAGCGTGATAACCAAAGGCAACTTCACCTTTGGCCTTGTTCAATACACAAGTGTTTGCCGCCAAATGTTGACACTCGCTCCAGATTCGGCGAACCTCTTCTTCAGGGAACCGGCTGTCAGCACTAATTTCAACAACTTGTGTACTCAGATCTTCATCTTCCGGCACTACTTGATACCTCCCGAGTTGCCTCAAAACCCGGTATGGTGCATAGGGCTGGATGCTTTTAAGTCCCATTAGCAGAAAGTGGGGCCTGGCTGCTGGTATATATATGATCTCCTCAACAAGCAACCATCCGAGCGTCCACTGGATTTGGCTGGCAGTGAGAGTCCAGAATAATGACGTCCACGATGTGACTCCCTCAGGTAGACTAACCCATTTGATTCTTGGGTAGAACTCTCCCGTGCAAGTTTTCTCAGGTGAACCATAACTCAAGAGCTGAGAACGGTGACATAAATGCTCGGTCATTCACATTTGTAACAGCAAATTATATCCCTCAAAAAAGTTGCCCCCAGCTTTGCAAACAGTAAGAGCCCGGAAGATGTCCGCCACAATCATAGGCGCAAGAGTGATTTTATCTTGGGTGAGCAAGGTACTGACAACCCCAGCTACTTTTATATCAATATTTCCATCTTTTATTGGGAATACTACAAGGCCCAAAAAAGCTGTCATAAAAGCCACCCGCCGGTGTTTATCCCACTTTTGACGATTATTTCTACTGCATAGCTTGATGTCTGGCTTATTGAACCCGCCCATGTGGCCGTATCTATCGTATAAGAAGTGCAGATTGCAGAAACCCTTTGCAAGATCAGGATTGTGAACTGTCTGAGATATCTTCAATGAATCTAAGAACCGGTGCACAGTGACGGCCCTGGGAGCAACCAAGTATTTGAATCTTAACGGGGCTTCACTATTCCCAATGTACCCGACTATTTCCTCCAACGTTAGGGTGAGCTCAAAGTCTGAGAAATGAAATACATTATGTGCCGAATCCCAAAAGGTGACCAGTGCTCTTATAATATCTCCCCGAGGCTGGAGGTCTAATAAACCCGTAAGATCTTTCAAATACTTCTTCACTTCATCTTGCCCATCCTTGCCTAAGTCATTCCACCATAATTGCAACTCGAAAGGAATTTTGGTCATTATTGAAAAGGGTACCTTTTGCATCGTGCTCATCCTGCACATTTTTTTAAGGTGATTTAGACAAAAGAAAAGCCTTTATTTGACTCAAGAAAAATAAAACTAGTTTTTTCCTCTTTCCCAATTTTAAAGAAAGAAAAGGTTCGTTTTTCGAACACGGCCTTTCAGCACTTCAAGGACGAAGATTTTAAGGTTGTAGGGTTAACCGGCCAAAAGGCTAACAAATGACCAAAAGTGGCCGTTTATGCAAAGCCAGCCTTCCGTTGTCCCTTTCGGGAACATTCGGCTATTTTTGATAAAACGGTATCACCCGACTTATTTATAACAAAATTAGAATTTGACATTTTTCGGCTATTTTTGCAAAAGGGGAAGTTGGACCCAACGAGGGTTGCCTACGTATCTCACACCTTGTGAGAATCAAACTGGCATAGTTCGGGCTAAATAAAACAAACTATATCCGCAGACAAAACATTTTCTTTTCTTTTTTTTTCTTTTTTTTATTGGCAAACAAAACAAACTATTTTTTTTCATTTTATTGACAAACAAATAAACTATTTTTGAAAACAAAATCACGCATTTTTTTTTATTGGCAAATAAAGCAAACTATTTCTGAAAATATATTTTTTTCAGTGGAAAAGTAAAACAAAGTGTTTTGAAAAATAAAACTCTTCATTTTTTTTCCTTTTTTATTGGCAAATAGAACAAACTATTTTGAAAATAAAAACTTATTATTTTTTCTTTTTTCATTGGCAAATAAATTATAAAAATATTTTTTTCTCTTTTTTATTTTATTTTTTATTTTCTCAAATATCCGGCAGAGTTTCAACACTACTTGAGCATTGATTTTTTAAAAACAAATGTGTAGTTATCTCTCTACACAGTTATTTTTCTTTTTTTTTCTTTTTTTTTCCTTTTCATTTTCCCCAATATTCAGAAGCCGGTCAGCATGCAAGTCTGAAACAAATAAATGCGTCAAACAAATAGGATGCAGCAGGATGGTCTTTTCATTTCAGGTTGTCTGTCCTAGACGGACCCAACCCCTGTGTGAGTCCCCTAAGTCGAATTCAACATGATGCAAATAATCGTCCCTACTAGGGATCCGGCGTGAATTCACGTTATTCTAAGTTCAAAACCTGGGTACGTGTTCTAGACTGTGTACCCGAGCGGACAACTCGAGTCGAGTAGGGGGCAACATACCGGGAACCAAAAGGCTATCCGGCTTAGTAACTTGTCCGACCTCTTTCTTATTTCAGGGTATTGACACTAACAGAATAGGGAGTCTCAACCAGTAAGCACATCCCCGAAGGTGAGAAGAAAAGGGTTTCGGCACAGTTTTATATATACAGTTCAAATAATATCAAAGCGGTAAAAAGCACATTTTGCACATTAGGCATGGAACATGAAATACAATCAGATCAACAAAACCAAATACAACAATATATCTAAGCTGGAATTCTGAACCCTGAACCGAAGTTCTGGGTTCCCAGTCCCCAGCAGAGTCGCCAGAGCTGTCACACCTCCTTTTGGCGCTACCGCACCCCGCGAAGGACGTGGTAAAGGGAGTTTTTTCATTTAAAGGACAATCGAAACGGAATTTATCATTAAGATTCAGAGTCACCACTTGAGAGATTTATGGTGTCCCAAGTCACCAGTTTGAATCCCAAATCGAGGAAAAAGTTGACTCTATATTACAGTCCGCGAACCAGAAATCCGGATAAGAAATTCTGTTAACCCGGGAGAAGGTGTTAGGCACTTCCGAGTTCCGTGGTTCTAGCACGGTCGCTCAACTGTTATATTTGGCTTAATTATCTGATTTTAGTACATGCTCAAACCTATGTGCATTTTTTACCTTTTAACCGCTTTTGACTATTATTATTTTATAAGAATTGAAACGTCATGAAAACGCGTCTCGAACCACGTCGCACCAGTGCACTCGTGGTTGTTAACACATTTCAACTCCGTTGAGATTTGGATTTGAGTCACATAAATGTGCACCCGTACTTAGGAAGGTATAATTGTTAAACACGCGCCTAAAAAGACTACGGATTATTATTTTGGGGAAGGCCATGAAGTTCGCTAAACACCCCGTCCCGAATCCTAAGTATTTTTTAATGTATACATTCATGAGGGCCCCGCAATTTATGTATTTTGCTTGGCGAGGCTCGTCTCATTTATTATTTAAGGGCAGACTTAAGAGCAACTAGGATTTTCTATTTTTTTTGTCTCTAATAATAAAGAAATGTCCTAATTATTTCCAATTGATAAAAGGCCAAAACCCTCATGACCCACCTTCAAACAATTTAAACCAAGCTATGAAGTAAATAAATGGAGTATGCTAAGCATTTTATTTTATTTTATTTTTTAAAATGAAGGGGCCAACATCTTGGGCCTGCTATTGAGGAAATCAGGCCCAGTATCATATTCAGCAGCTTAAGTTCAAGGCTCAAGGATCGAGCAGAAAAGTGAACTCACGCTTGGACTCATTTTCAAGCAACCCAATTGATTCAGTACCAATTCCTGGTTTTGCAATTACGTTATACCTTAACCTCAAATTATTAAATTCACATTCTTCATCTATTTATTTGTCTTGCTTATTTTGCTAGTGAATATTGAAAGAAGCCCAGATTTGAAGCTAGTTTGGAGTTAATTCAGATTAATGTCATCCTACTAACATTTTCGTAATTCCAGATCTAAAGTAGAAGGGACTGTTTGAATTAGCACCAAGACATGAACTAACTTTTACTAATGCTTAAATTTGAAACTACATCACACTACACTATACCGTACTTGTACAGTATACATTAAACTAACTAGAGGGTTCAAATATTCACGGAGTAAGTTGTATAAAAAAAAATCCATTGTGAACTTGCACAGTCCGAATCGGCAGTAACTATCTTAATTAAAAGTCCAAACATAAATAGATTTAATACAATTCTAACTGACTAAAATTTACATATACACCTCCACGGACTGTCTACAACCATAGCATGTAAGTGAGCAATAGACCGAAAACTTGACTTCATTTTACTTCAAATTTAGAATTACACCAGAATGAGTTCAAATAGTGTACCTGGAAGCAGAAATTCAATAAGTGAAAGAGGATATCAGCAGCAGTGCAACAGCAACAACGGCACAACTTAAAAGACCAACACAACACCAATTTGACCAAGATAAAACCCAGGAATACACCAGAGCAACATAAAACCAAGTAAACTTTGAAATGCACCTAGAAGTACTTAAAGCTTTCAGCAGGCTAAAGTTCAAATCAGAAAATAGTTCACTGGATCGAAAAATCACTCAACAACCTTTTTGTGATCTCTGAAACCTCAACTACATAATTTGAAGTAAAGGATGTAGATTGACCAAATAGACCTTGCAATTGTCCTAAAACTTCAATGGAACAGTGCTCTCGATATCTCTAACTCTATTTTTGGTTGCTCCCCACTCTTAAAAATTGCCTTTAACTCTCAGCTTTCCCCCCCTCCCCTATCTAACTGATTTCTGTGTCTATTTGAAGACTAAGACCCAACCCCCTTTTTCTTTCCAGCTTGTCTCCTCTCCTTAGCACATGTATCCCTCTTTGCCTTTTATCATGCTTCCCCTCATTCTTTTTCTTTCTAACTCTTAAAAGCATTCAGGCAGAATTAAGAAACTAATTCTGCCCATGATATTCCTTAGAACTCCACTAGAGTATGTTTTTAAATCCAACTGTTATGGGCACCTATTTGTTTAATTACTTCCTCTTAAAACCATTATTTTTTGTTCCCTCCCCTAATTTTAAACATATGAATTTAATGGTACATCATTACCTTACTGACAGACCATTCACACTAAACCATTTCTACAAATTTTGAGCTCCAAATTACCCCTGGAATCCCTGTGACATTGTTCTGCCCTAAGCCTTAACATCTGTATTAAAAACCCTTCTAAATTTCAACTAACACTGGATTATTAACTATCAGTTTACACAGCTATAACCAATTCTCAAACCTATTCAAACACACAATAATTCAAGTAGAAGGACTAGGGGATGAGGTTCATGTGAACGAGCAGTTTGGTTCAAGAAGGAAAATTGAACACAACAACAAATTCATTTCAATCACAAAAATCAAACAGAAGGAAACAAAATGCTATCTAACATGAGAAACTAATTGACGACATGAATTCAATCGACTATATGAGCCATAACAGACATCAAACACCCAATAAACAAACAGGTTGATTTATGGCTTTGGGACAAAATAGGGGACTTATGAAACTATCTATTCGACGACATTATTCG
>MU670861.1:185010-229594 GCA_026770625.1 Nicotiana glauca | reverse complement strand
GGGGGGGTTCTAAGGGGGGCGGGGTATGGTATTAATTTATATAGGATGGGGAAAATTCAATCTTGACCGTTGGATCATTAATGACCAACGACCCGGATTTGTCACTTATACAAAACGGCATCGTTTGGGCTGTCGTTGAGACTGGGTCGGTCTTAAATGAAATGGGTTGGGTGCAGGGGAGGCCTTGAAGCCGTTAGATCAAATAGTAATGGATAGTTTAGATTGAATCACGTGAAACGGCGTCGTTTGAGCTTTAGATGGGAGCGGCACTGGACCGTTCGATCAATTCAATCAATGGCTCAGATTAAATGTGACCAAAATGACGTCGTTTGGATGTCTCATGAGACAGATGGTTTGGACCGGATATAGACGTGAAATTGGGCTGGATTGGTGGTGTTTGAATGTTTGGGCTACCAAATTGGCCCAATTTGATTTCCTTCCCCTCTATTATTCCTAAGTTATTTTCAAAATTAAACCTAAGTTCCTAAATAAAATATAAAACCCAATTAACTTAAAGATACTACTTAACTCTAGATAGCAATTATTGCAAATAATTAAGTACAAAAATCGCACAATAAAATACTAAAAATGCAAAATACATTGCTTTTATGATTTTCTTTTTTTGTAAAAAAAAAAATTACTTGCTTAATTAATCTTAATTGCAGAACTAAATCCCGAAGGCAAATATGACTCATTTTTGTATTTTTCATTAATTTAAACAAATAAACATGCGCACACAAATGCAAACCATTACTAAAACATCATAAAAATTCTCAAAAATTGCACACAATAAAATAAGACCACTTTTGTTCTGATTTCTTTTGGGAGTAGTCCGTGTGAGGCAAAAATCACGTGCTCACAATCATCACACTCAATTTCTTGTATTATTATTTCCGAGTTAGATTTGCTTTTAAAACTGGGCTGAAGATTCCTCATGCATGTCATGTCATTGATATCAGCATAAAAAGAACTGTACAGAGAAGAAAAGAAAACAGAAATAAGATTAGGAATGAAGAAAGAAAATACAATTGCATTTCATTAAATATAAAGATAACAGGGTTTTAACACATCCAACTAGACGGAACATAATATCTGAATTACAAACCCTAGAATAATCCAGACAACTAAAGAAAATAAAAACCCACTATCAAGACTCCCTTCGAGTAAGAAAAGGAGTAGCATCCCAGTTTTTGATTTTTGCACGTGGTCCAACGAATTGCATATCTACCTTGCTTGACCCTTCCCCAGCCTCTACCATGTTAACCTCGGCGAATAATCTTTCGAACCCCTTATCCAAGTCTCCATCAGCACCAATCAGTGACCCGGGAACTTTTGACAACAGTTGCTTTCCTATACCCGGCCTGACGAAAGATCTGGACAGACACAAGATTGGCTTTGGCAAGGCCCATGCCTTCTTCTTCATTTTGCGGGCTCGTCTTACATCTTCCGCGGTGGGCTTAAACCCCAAACCAAAAGTATCCAAATTCTTTGGAAGAGAAACTGGCTGCACAATGCCTTGAAGAGCAGCACCCAAACCTTTACCCGGTATGAAACCATTCTTTCACATTTCAGAGGCCACCATGATAGTTGCGGCCGTTACTCTAGGAACTGGGATGCTTTTCCCCTATGGGACCTTTTCCACTGGTACTGTGTAAGAGACTTGATATACCCACGGCCCTTGGTCATCTTACACTTTGATGAAGGGTACAATGGCATCACACAGGGCACAAATATTATCTTCACCATGCACCACAATCTCTTGTATGTCCCACTCGATTTTAACCACTTGATATAATGTAGATGGCACTGCCTTGGCAGCATGGATCCAGGGTCGCCCCAATAAAAGGTTATAAGAGACCCCCACATCTAGCACTTGAAACTCAATGGTGAACTCCACGGGCCCTATTGTCAATTCTAGTACTATGTCACCCACAGAATCTTTGCCCCCGCCGTCGAACACTCGCATACAAACGCTATTCTTATAAATTCTATCATCATCGACCTTCAGCTTGTTCAACGTCGAAAGAGGAAATATATTTGCACTAAACTCGTTGTCGACCAGAACTCGCGTGACAACAGAGTCTTCACACTTCACTGTCAGATAAATGGCCCTGTTATGTTATGTGCCCTCCACAGGCAACTCATCATTGGAGAAAGTAACTCTGTTCACCTTAAAGATTTTATTTGCTATCTTCTCCAAGTGATTCACTGAGATCTTGTCAGGGACATGGGCCTCATTCAATATTTTTATCATGGCTCGGCGGTGCTCATCTGAGTGGATCAGTAATGAGAGCAATGAGATCAGGGCAGGTGTTTTCTTCAATTGTTCCACAATAGAGTAATCCTGTACTTTCATCTTCCTCAATAATTCTTCCGCTTCCTCTTCTGTTATGGCTTTCTTTACCAATATCGGGTTATGTTTGGGAACCTTGGCTTTTCATAACTCTTCAGGGGAAAAGCACCTTCCCGAACGAGTCAGACTCTGAGCTTTACAAACTTATTCTTTGATCTCTTTCCGTTTGTACGCCACTACCACTTGTTCATTACTCCATGGAACAACCTTGCTGTTGATCACTGGTAACTGAGTTACTAGTTTTATGATAACAGGCTCTGTGCGAGCACCCTTCATGACCACAACAGGTTTATTGGCGACCCTTGGTACCACCACATTAGCAACAATGCTTGATGACCCTTTCTCGGCTACCACAACTGGCTTATTCTCCACCCCTTTCAACTGGACCACTAATTTCCCACTGATTACCTTTTTCTTTGAACCGGTTTCGCTGGAACGGATCATCATTACCGTCTGTGAGGGTTTCTTTGTCTCCCCTCCCTTGTGTATCATCTCAATCATATGGGTCTCATGGTGAGTCGACAACGGATTCTGGTTGATATTTGATGCATCTGGTGCATGAACCTCGATCCAATGAGTATCAATGAGCTCTTGCACAGCTGTTTTCAGTATCTAACACTTCTCTTTATCATGCCCGGGGGCCCCTGAACAGTATTCACAACTCACCGAGTGGTCAAGTTTTTTAGGAGGGGGATTTGGCATTTTAGGCTCAATTGGGTTCAGCATGCCCAGCTGCCTCAACTTGTGGAATAGACTGGTGTATGATTCTCCTAGCGAAATGAAAGTCTTTTGCTTATGTAGTCTCTCATTCTTGAAGGCTTGGTTTGGTCGGAAACCTATTTTGAGGGAATTTCTGTAGGCTCTTGAAGGTGGATAGGTGTTTTGTGGAGCTGGGTATGGATTTTGTGAAGTCGGTGCATGCCATTGTGCGTGAACCGAGGATTGGGTGTAAGTTTGTGCATAATAGACGGAAAAATGGGGATCTGGCGGTGGGTAATAGTGTTGTGGAGGGCTATATGGACTGTGTGGGTAATTTTGGTGGTGGGGTCGAGGTTGGTTGTAGTAGGGTGAGGGGCCTCTCGATCCAAACCAGGTTCCGGACTCAACTGTTACAACATCTTCTTTCTTCTTTTCCCAAGCATACCCTAGTGCCGTTTTGGATGGCCTAGGGGGTTGCTTTGATTGCTGAATAACTCATGATCTTGTTGGACTTAAGTCCCTCCTCGACCATGCCTCCCATCTTTACAACCTTATTAAAATACTTGCCAATGGATGTTACCAAGTGACCAAAATAAGTCGGCTCCAAAGCCTGCAAACAGCAATCAACCATCTCACTCTCTTTCATTGGAGGGTCGACTCTCGCGGCCTGCTCCCTCCAACGGAACCTGTATTCTCTGAAACTCTCCCCGGGCTTTTTCTCGAGTTTTATCAATGACAGACGGTCTGGAATGATTTCAAGATTGTATTGGAAGTGGCAAGCGAACGCTTGTTCCAAGTCATCCCAGCTATACCACATGCCATGGTCCTATTGTATACACCATTCCAATGTAGACCCACTCAAACTCTGGCTGAAGTACGCCATGAGTAACTCATCTTTTCCACCTGCCCCTCTCATCTTGCTGCAAAACCCTCTCGAATGTGCTACCGGATCACCATGCCTGTCATACAGATCGAAATTAGGCATCTTGAACCCTGCTGGTAGATGAACATCTGGGATTAGACACAAATCCTTCTAGGCCACACTGACTTGGCCACCCTATCCTTGCATGTTCCTGAAGGATTGCTCCAGGCTTTTTACTTTTCGAAACATCTCTTCCTGCTTCGGGCTATTAAGTGGATTTTTAGTTTCCGCCGGGAGCTCAAAGTGAGGGGTGTAGGAATATGGCTCAGGAGCTTTAAAGGTAGGCTCAGGAGGATAGTATTGGCCGTCGTGAGTCTGAAACAATGGATCACTCGAAGATCTTTGCAATGTGGCAGGTGGAGGTGCCACAAAGACAGGGGTGATTAGTAGAGGATGGTTTTTTTTGGGTGGTGGAGCTTGGGGAGTGTAGCAAGTGGTGCCATAGCCCTGTTGGTAGAAAGTGAAGTCTGGAGATGAATTCACAGTTGAAGGCTCCTAAGATTGAGCCAAAGGTGGGATATAAGTTGGATTGGCAGGATAAACTGGCGTCGGCTGCCCCTTAGCCCAGGCCTGATACATTTCGGCCATTTGCTGCTTCAAATTATGCATCTCTTCTTTCATTGCATTAACATCCACCACTTCCCCCTCTTTTGATGGATCAATAATACTGGTATCTAATTCCTGTCATGTCATGTTCAGTTTGTCTTTTGACCGGGTGTTGTATGGATGAGTTGCCAGAATGCCTATCAACTAACCACCTGCCTGGACTCAACGCATCAAACAACAACATTGTTAGTGATTAGGCTTTAATAGATTGGTAACCGCACATTGGGCATGATTGCACCTAAGCAGTTAACGGTCTCCATTATGCATTTTATCGATCGCATACGTCATCCTGCCTTTTCTCATTTTCAACTGCAAACTTCTCTTTTTTTTTCTTCTTTTTTTCTTCTTTTCACTCTCGCCTTTGTTTTCTCTTGTTCCTATTCACTCTCTTTCTCGATTTATTTTTTTATTTTCTCTCTTTTCTTTCTTATTTTCCGCTCTTTTTCTTTCCTTTTCTCTCTTGTTTTTCCTCTTTATTTTTTTCCGGTTACGGTCGAATCCTATGGAGATTGCCTACGTATCATGACCCCGCATGAATCAAACCAAGCGTAGTTTTTGCAGATAAAAGGTAAAGAAACAATAAAACATTTTTTTGGAATTTCTAATTTTTCATAATAAAACAAACTTTGATTACAAAAATTCAAAAACCAACAGACTCAAGCAAGAACTAACAGACTCCGATGAAAGATGAACTACAGACTCGAAGAACAACTAACCTACATAAAAAGAAAATACAGATTCCAAGATGAACTGACACACTTTAATGGAAAGGAAATACAAACTCAAAAAATCACAAATACATTAGTGCTTCAATTGCTCCCGGAACCCGCGGGGCATCATTTGGCCTTGCCGTGGGTCGACTAGCTAAATCCCCTTGGAGGTGGTGGAGATCTTCCATTACCCGGCAAACAAAAAGAATCATGGTAGCGAAGAATATAGATCTAGTCATATCTTCACAACTGCTGCACTTCATCGCGATGTAGTCGGCAATCCTTGTGATTCTCTCTCTTATGACACCCTTCTCGTGCAACAGACGCCCGATCTAATCGACTCTGGCTTCCACTGTTTGTTCGGCCAATTGTTTTTGTTCTTGAAGTTGTTTCAAGTCTCTTTCTAGTCGTACCATTGCCATATAGCATTGTTCTCTTTCAACCTTGAAGTCTTTCGCCTGTCTGATTTTCTCATTCTCCGCAGTGATGATCTTTTTCTTCAATCCTGCAACCTCACTGTCGAACCCTTCTTTCAACTGCTTAACCAAACGTGCTCGTTCTCCCGCATTTTCAGCCAATTGTTTTTGAGCCCCGGCTAGTTATCTTTCTGCTTTGTTCAAATCAAAATTGTAGTCATTCACTTTCTGTCTCATATTATCTATAAGTTTTGCATCTTTGGCACTTCAGACATGGTTTTCTGCCACAACTTTCATTTTCTGAATTTGGGCTCAAAGGGCCTCATTTTCTTTGGCTAGTTTCTTCTTTTCGCCCTCATCCGAGGCGACCTGCAAATCTTTCTCAAATTGCAAATTCATGACCTGCTTCTCCAGTTTGCCTATTGTAGCCCTGTACTTGTGTTCTTTAGACAACCAGTCCCATTGTTCCTGCGACGCTTCGACGAATTCTTGGAGATGAGGCATCTTGGCTGGCCTCTCGAACTCAATTTCTCTCTTATACCAAGCAAGGTATCCCGGCGATAATTCACCTTTGGACCGATCCTGTACACAAGTATTTGCTGTTAAGTATTGGCATTCGTTCCAAATTTTGCGAACTGCTGCTTCATGAAATTGACCGTTAGGCCCGATCTCGACTACTTGGCCACTGAGATCTTCATTCTTCGAGACTATTTGGCATCTCCATAACTTCCACAAAACTCGATACAGGGCATAGGGCTGAATACCCCCGAGTCCCATCAATAGGAAATGTGGTCTGGCGACTGGCATATATATGATTTCATCCACAGATAACCATCCAAATGTCCACTCTATTTGGCACGCAGTGACGGAACGAACGCGTGCTACCCACTCTGCAACCCCCTCTGGTAAGCTGATCCCATCAACCCTCGTAGAAAATTCCTCTATGCATGTCTTCTTTGACGACCCTTAACTCATAAATTGAGGATGATGGCATAAGTGTTCGATCATCCACATCTGCAGCAACACATTATAACCCTAAAAAACGTCCCCTCCGACTTTGCAGACAGTAAGAGCGCGGAAGATTTCAGCTACTATCATGGGTGCGAGGGTGTTGTTGGCCTGATTAAGCAAAGTATTAACAACCCTAGCTACTCGTATGTCAATATTCCCGTCTTTTCTAGGGAACACCAGAAGTCCTAGAAAGGCCACCATAAATGCAAAACACCTATGTTCTTCCCACTTAAGGCCGTTTCCTTTGCTACAGATTTTGTTCTCTAGCTTGTTGAGCCCTCCTATATGACCATATCTGTTGTATATGAACGACAAAGTAAAAAAACCAGCTGCCAAGTCCGGGTTGTGTACCACCCTACTTATTTTCAAAGAATCCAGGAACCTATGTACGGCTACGGTCCTCGGAGCAATCAGGTATTGGTGTCTCGGAGGGAACTTGGGATGCCGATGTATCCTGATATCTCTTCCAATGTTGGGGTAAGTTCAAAATCTGAGAAGTGAAATACATTGTGAGCCGGGTCCCAGAATGGGACCAATGCCTTAATGATATCCCCCATCGGATTAATCTTCAGCAACCTAGTGAGGCCTCCCAAGAACAAATTGACCGTGCCTCGCCCTAATCTGACCAAGTCATCCCACCACATGTGCAACTCCAAAGGGATCTTATTCACAATTGTTACTAGTAAATTCTGACTTGTGCTCATTCTGCACATTTATTAAGGTGATTAAGCAAAACAGTCATGATTTTATTCTATTTGACTCCAAAATCAAAATTGACCCCTTCTTTTTTCATATTTTTAATTCTAAAACCGAAAGCCCAGCTTTGCAGATACAGCCTTTCAGCACTTCCGGAGGAAGGTTTTAAGGCTGTGCCCGCTAACTAGCAAAAAATTGGAAAATACCAAAGGTGGCTGTTTATGCAGAATCAGCCTTCCGGCGTCCCTTTCGTGAACATTCGGCTATTTTTGACAAAAACGGCATCACCTTACCTATTTACAATAAAAACAAATTTTTGTTCATTTCGGGCTATTTTTGCAAAAAGAAGTTGGACACGATGGGGGTTGCCTACGTATCTCACACCCTATGAGAATCAAACTGCGTAGTTCGGGCAAATAAAACAAACTATTTTTGAAAACAAGACTCCCTTTTTTTTCATTTCATTGGCGAATAGATAAACTATTTTTTGAACACAAGACTCTTTTTTTCTTTTTTATTGGCAAATAAAACAAACTATTTTTTAAAACAAACATATTTTTTCATTCTATTTTTTTTCATTTTCTCCAAAAAAAAATTTGGCAGAGTTTTGACACTATTTGGACATTGATTTTTTTCAAAACAGGTAATTATCTCTCTTTAACCCTCATACCGCTTTTTGTCTCCCTTTTTTTTCCTTTTCCCCAAATATTCGAAAGCCGGTCAACATGCAAGTCCGAAGCAAATAAATGCACAAGCAGTACGTAAGATGCATCAGGATGGTCTGTTTTCAATTTTGGCACACCTATCCTAGACAGACCCAACCCCTGTGTTGAGCCTCCAAAGTCAAATGCACATGATGCAAACAAACATTCCTACTAGGGATCCGGCATGAGGCTGAGTTATTCTAGGTTTAAAACCTGGGCATTTGTTCTAGACTGTGTACCCGAGCGGACAACTCGAGTTGAGGAGGCGGCTACGTACCGGGGACCCGAAAGATCATCCGGCTTAGTAACTTGTCCAAGCCTCTTTCTTATTTCAAGGTATGACACTAACAGAATAGGGAGTCTCGACCAGCGAGCACAACCCCGAAGATAAGAAGAGAAGGGTTTCGTAACAGTTCATATGTACAGTTCAAAAAATATCAAAGAGGTAAAAGCATCATTTTGCACATTAAGCCGAACATGTAAAAATATCAGATAATAAACAAAGCCAAATACAACAATTATTCTAAGCTCGAATTCTAGAACCCTGAATCAAAAGTTCTGGGTTCATGTCCCCAGTAGAGTCGCCAGAGCTTTCACACGTCCTTTTTACCTACACCCAGAAAGGGCATAAAAGGATTTTTCCAATTAGAGGACAATTAAAACGGGATTTATTATTAAAGATTCAGAGTCACCACTTGGGAGATTTATGGTGTCCCAAGTCACCGGTTGAATCCCGAATCGAGGAAAATATTGAATCTGTTTAACAGTCCGCGAACCAAAAATCCGAGTAAGGAATTCTGTTAACCTGGGGAAAAGGTGTTAGGCATTCTCGGGTTCCGTGGTTCTAGCACGGTCGCTCAACTGTCATATTCGGCTTAAATTATCTGATTTTAAACAATTATGAACCTGTGTGCAAATTTTAACTTTTAACCGCTTTTATTATTATTTTTAAAGAGAATTGCAACATCATTAAAATGCGTCTCGAACCACGTTACATAAATGCACCCATGGTTTTTGACATACTTTAACATCATTGAGATTTGGATTTGGGTCACATAAATACGCACCCGAAATTAAGAAAGTAATATTATTAACTAACGTGCCAAAAGTAATTTCGCATTCGTAATCTGCGAGGACCATAGAATTTAGCTAAATGGCACGCCCCGAAATCTAAGGATCAATCCAAGATTAAATAAAATGAGGGCTATGCAATTTCCATTTATGTTTGGCATGGTGCACCTCAAAATAATTCTAGGAAACCAATCAATATGAGACTTAAAGGGATTAAGGGCTATTCCTACATAGAGTTAAACTCACTGGTATTCAAAGGAGACCAGGCTTGAAGAGAGGCCCAACGCATGTCAAATTTCCACAATGGCTGAAAGTAGCCCAATGATAAACGCTTTCCATATGTGAATCAAACCAAAATGGATCATTGCCAAACTTGGGGCTCGAAATGGGCCCTAATCTAGACAATGCTCGATTGAGTCAAGTGTAAGCGGGTCGCAGATAAAAACCATAAGACAACAGGGCTACCAAAATATAAAATGTGATCAATAAGATAATACTATTGGCTCAAATGGCAAACGAAGAAGGGACAACAGCTACTGAGATATGAATGTATCTGAAAGAGCAAAAATGATTTTATATTTTTGCAAAGCCATTAAATTATTAGGATAACAATAGAACAAACTAGACATTTGATTAATTACTTCAAAAATAAAATGATTACATGCTTACTCCATTCATAGATCAAAACAATACACTACAGATCCACAAGCACTTCTTCACAATTCATATTTTCTTTGAATTATTATTCCAAGTGATTTTAACACCCAAAATGTAACTATCAAACTAACAGAGGTGTTTTAACTTAACACATATCTATGCCAACAATGTTCAAAGTAAAGCTCTCAATACTTATGCATTTACCAAATTCTACCAGTAACATGTTACCAACAGTCCCAAAGTTTAACAAACAACATACAAATTTAGCTAATCACACTAAGAGTGGCAAAACTACAATGCCTTGACTGACCCAGTATATAAACATCACTAACAAAAACTGAAACTTAAACAAAATAGATACGAGCTGCCAGGTTTCAAACTTTCACTTTCCTCTTCATTATGACACATACATCAGTAGAATTTCAAGAGAATGTACCTGGAATTTGAAAGTAAAACAGAGAAATGAGAGGTCAGAAACAGGGCAGTAATAGAGACGGTGTTCAACAAGCAAAAATCCACCTAGAAATGATTGAAAAAACCCAATTTAAAACCAAAATTGATCCAACAATAGCATCAACAAAAACCAGCCATCAAAGTCCAACCCAAGCTGACCCAAATACTTGAATATCAAACAAAGTTCAACTTATTTTTTAACTTCTGAATGTTCATGGATCGTTTTAATAAGGAAAACCTCAAGGATCTCCAGAAAAACTTTAATGGAACAGTATATTTTAGAAAAAACCTTAGCCGCCTCTAATTTTCTGTATTTTTTCTCTCTAATTCTTGCCTTGAAAGGCTAGAATGCAAGGCTTTATAGGCCAGCAATATAGGGCAGCCTTTTCATTCAACTATTCACCATTTACCCCCTTTAAACTTTCTTTTTATTCAATTCCACCCTAGGTTAAGCTTCTAATTCTGAAAATACCCTTTTTCCTCCCCCAGATAATATCTAAAATTCCCTCCTCTCTCCTCACATGTGACCCCAACCTTATCCTCCAGAAGCATCTTCTCATAACAGAAATTATTCCGTATAATAAATTTCTAGAATACCCTTCCAATCCCCTCACTATTACCCCAGCAACCATGGGTCAGTTTTGACCCAATTGCTTAGCCCAAATAAGTAAGAATGGCCCCAAAACCCAACCCATAAGATCAAAATCTTACTCGGTCCAAACTATCAACCATCTAATTGAACAGTCGTAAACAATAAACAACAATAGACAATTAAAACTATGGACTAAATGTTTACTGATTAAAGGTAACCAAACTAACAATTTTAAACAAACTGATTTACAGACCAATTATACTAATTAATGAAATGACTCACAGTTAATCAACAACTAAACTCTAGAATAAATAAAATGATTCAAGAAAAGAAGAAGAAGAAGCAGAACACGGACGGACAAATGAAGAAAAGAAATCTGAAGAAAGAAAAGAAAACCTAAAAGAAAAGGTTTGAGAGATGGAGAAAGGAGCCTTAGTCTTCAAATCTTCTGATTTTTAGCCAATTCTGATATTAATCGTGTGTTCTTATAAAGAACACACGAATAAACTTGGATGTGACCTAAATCTTCAACAAAACACTTTTGGACAATTTATGGATTTTAGAGTTCTACCTATGATCTGAAATTCGAACAAATCAAGGGGGGTTCGAAGAAAATGGAACAGTGATTCGGAATGGGCGTGGTCTGAGGCGTATGGGGTGTGACTTTGGGTTTGATTGGGGTTGTTTTGGGGTTGCGCCGCCAGGTCTGGGGGTGGTAAGAACCAGGGCAGCTATTAGGGTTTAAAGGGGTCTCTGAAGGGGTGGGTAATGAGAGAGATGAGAGATGTGGGGGGGGGGGGGGTATTAATTCAGACACTAATATAATAAATCCAACCCACTTCTCAGCCGTCAGATAAGATAATTTAAACGGCCCAGATCCTATTAGGCTATCCAAACGGGGCCGTTTTATTAATGGGGGGAACAGACCGGGTAATGGTGCATTTTGGGTCGGGTTTGGGATTGGATAGGGAAAAACGTTTGGGCTAGGGAGGGTCCTAATTAAGTGTGGCCTAAATAATTCCATTTTCAATTCATTTCTCTTACAAACTCGTTTCTTCTCTTCTTTTTATTTTTTTTTTCATTTTCTAATTAGATAAGATCAAAATTAATTTCTATAACTCAATTAACTAAAAAAACCTAGTTAAACCTAAAATGACAATTAACACAGTTAATTAAAAAAAAATTAATACAAAAACTACTCAAAATCAATACTAGAATTAAAAGTGGAAATTAATACATTTTTTTATTTTCATTTATGTACAACCTAAGTAGAAAGTAATTCTTAAAATGCAAAATTAACTCCTAAATGCACATGTAACACATTTTTTATATTTTTAACTAATTTGAAATGAATGAACAAAAATGCAAACAATTAACGAAAAATGCCACGAAATTCACAAAATTGCAAATAAAAGAAAAAATATTTTATTTTGAATTTATGGGAGTAATTCATGTAGGAAAAAAAGTATGTGCTCACAGCTAATCACGCGATAACACCATGCGTATGATTGGCTATCGGTGTTGTGCGGATGATCCATGTATTTTACAAACCTAGGACCCCCTCCCTTTATGTAATTATTTTAGATTGTCAATTTTCTGTTCTTTAAAAATTCTGCATTTTGTTTCAGTCATTAAAATTTCCCCTTTAATTTATGCACTGCCATCTTATTCTAAATATTTTTCTGCTCACCCACTTTCGTGTCTTATTATTTATAGTCATTTTTCTGCACTTAGACATTCTTTCAAATAACTAGAACATCACCTAGTCCCTAATTTCAGCATGTTTAGTAACCATTATATATATCTACTTGAGGTCTTAATGTGAAATTGTCTCGTATGCTTACTTGCTTTAAAGTCAAAATTATAGCATGGCCGGGAACCACACTAGTGGATCTTGGGGGGTGCCTAACACCTTCCCCCCGAGATAATATCAAAGTATAGCTAACATAATTTTTGCATATTTTTACAAATTCGTTTGGTATTTTTAAAACTAAATTGCATATAATTGCAATACTAGCCTCTTTAAGATTTTATAGTATTTATATATCTTTAACTGATTCATTACCTTTAATTTAATTTCAAAATCATTTCTATCATTTTTATAAAATAAAAGGGAAAACTGGCTATTTAAGTTTTGGCCTCATTTCATTTCAATTATAACCTCAATTCCATTTCAATTTTAGCCTAAAATCAACCCAATTTCAAACCCAATTGGACCGACCCCAATTCCAATTTTAACTCGACCCCCCGATCCAACTATTTAACCCGCCCAGATTTCTTTTAATCCTGGCCGTTGATCCTTTTGATCAACGGACACGATCACTCCTTTACATTTTAAACTCACCTAACCCCTCATTTCTCTCTAACAGCCGCCTCTGAAATCCCTCTTCTCTCTCGAATCCTCTCGACCTCTGAAACCCCACCTCCCTCTCCGACCTAAAAGCCACCGGAATCCATGGTTAATCTAGCCATGGACAACCTCTATTCACCCCCTCCCGCTCCTATACGTGTGCTCTTGGAAGATTCGAGGCTAGACCTTGAATGTCCTTGTCCAGACCTTGGCCGCTTCGAGTCTCTTTGGCATTTCCGGCCTTGCTCCGACGTGTCCAAGCATTACGAGCCTATTTCTACCATCTCCGGCTCAAGACCAGACTTTCTTCCAAGACTTTTCATTTCTAGGGTTTCTCTGAAACCCCAAAGCTATTCGAGGTTTTTCTCTTGTTGTCTTCTTAGATCTATGCTATATCTGTGCTCTAGTGGAGTTTTTAAAACGTTTTCCCCAATTTTCCTTTTAAAATTTATTTGTTTCCGATTTAGGGTTTCTGAAGAAATCTTAAGACGTGTTTCGACTTTTCTTTTTCTTCTTTTCTTTGTGTGAATCTGTCTATTCCATGTTCTTATGTTCTTTTCTCGCGTGTTTGCTCCTGTGTTCTTGTATTTTCCGTATTATGCATGTTCTTCTATTTGTGCTCTGTTCTTTCTTCTACTAGTTTCTATAGCATGCTTTTACATGTCTATCTTATGAGTCCCTTTACTGTATTTTTACTGAGTTTTTAATCCCTTGTTTGCCTTTACTGGACTTTCGTTTTGAGTTCTAAGCATGTTTCATCTACTGTTTTCCTAAGCTTATATCGCCTCTTCTCTTCTGAACTTGTTTGAGTGGCAAGCTTTGCTTAAACGTGTTCCCTGTGCTTCAAATTGGTTTCTACATTCCATTTGCCTTGAACCTACTATGCTATTTGTTTGTTTTCTCATAAGTCTCTGAAAAATACTACTGAGACTGTTCTAGTTGTTGTCTTCTCATCTATACATCTGATTCGAGTCGGAAACTCTAGTATTTGGGGGGTTTTTGGGCAGGCTTGACTTTGTGTTTGGGCTAGGGTTCTATTCAGGATCCTTGACTCTCTTAGACTCATTCCGAGTCTACAAAATGAACTCGACCTCTTTGTTATGACTCTGAATATTTTTTACACTAGTCTCTCTCTTGTTTTACATGTCTGTATGCTTATATAATAAACTTTTCTTTCAAAAAGGCTTTTTGCCAACTTGTGATTGATTTCGAATTTCTTTTTATAAGGTTTGATTGAGTATTACTGATTTTCTCTAAATTAAACCTCTCTCCACCTTTCCTGGTTAGATTCAGGCATACCGAACCTCAACTCCTAATTTTACTGGCTGTTGATTGATTGCATTTTCTTGTTTTTGCCCAAACCGTGTACTACTAGGCTCTTTCCTTAAATAATGTCTCTATGTATTGACCCCTATTATGTTACTTTGGAAAAGGGTTTTTAGTTATTTTCTTTCCTTAATTACCTTATACCCATTTGAAATCAAATCCCTTGACTGAAGGGAAATCATTGAGACTAATTTTCAAAGTTATTTCTTACCTCTTCCTACTTGTTTTCTGCACTATAAAGGGGGGCTACCCTTCTGCACTTGAAGACACTTCTTTTCTGCGCTTGAGACCACACAATTGAACAGACTCTCGAATTGCACTCTTATACACATAGCTATGCTTTTTACTATCTTCTTCTCTCTACTTCTACTCTTTACCTTCTGAAGTATCTTTGATTTCTATCTGAACTTTCAAGTGTTCTGCTGAGAATTTGAGTTGGTTCCTGCTATCTGCTTGCTCTGTTGTTCTGCTTATTCTTACTTTGCAACTGGTATGTTTCTCTTAGTTTAAATAATGCTACTCCACTATGTGTTTACATTCTAATTCTGTTTGGCTTTCCTTCACTATGTTTCTGCAACTTTGCTACTACTTTTCTTATGTGAATACCCTTTCCCTTTCCCCTTTGTATGTGAGTATGGTTCAAGGCATAGCAGCACTATAATATTGCTGTCTATGACTTTGAACTGGGTTCTTTGAACCCTTAACTCAATCAATTCCCACTTCCCTTTCCCTTTTTATATGTTTGAGCCCTGGGCTTGGGTCTAATAGTGTCCTAATCACTATCGAGACCTTGGTCTGACCTTCAAAAGGTCTGCTCCTAACTTGTTCAACTAAAAAAGTGGTCAGGGGTGTGCCAGCCTACCTTATGGCTAGGTATTACCACCACTTGTCATGGATCCCTAATTCCCTTCCACTTTGCACCTATTCCTAGCTATAAGGTCTGCCCCTCTCTTGCAAGCCATGCTTTGGGACCCCTGAGCTCCCTCTGAACTTGGATGCCTGAGAGCTGGATCTTCCACACTGCACTATTCTAATTCTGATGATATCCTTGGTGTAAGCAATGCCTGGAATTCCTAAGATTCCTCGGAACTTTGAAATACCTTGGATAAAGAGGTCGTTGGAAATCTGGATCCCGGAGGTGGTTAAATACATATTATTGGACATCAAGATTGAATTAGGCTGCTTGGATCTAGCTGTTAGCTTTTGATGTATCTTTAATTTCCAGTTTGATTTATTGAGTTGTAATAATTTTGTATGAAACTTGGGGAATATAGTAAAAGGGTGTGGGAGGGGTCTTTACTTTCTTGTATCCAAAGGGTAGAAATCAAGACTTAGGACTTTACTTTTTAATCAAACTAGAAATCCTGCCTATAGGGGCTCTAATACTGACTTAATCACATAGAGACCATGTCTATAGGATTTAACGCTTAACTCACCTAGAAAGCATGTTTATAGGATTTAATCATATTCTGTAACTATGCATCACGAGCGTAAAATTCCCTTGAATTGATAGATATCATGCCTATAGGATATGCATATTCATTAGGCAAATTTAGGAAGCATCTTTTCACAAGTTCATTAACAAGTGCTAAAAAACATAGATATCATGCCTATAGGATTTTTGCATCAAACTCGTTGACTCTTTAAAAGCAGTAATAACTGGTCAAATGGTTCCTAAACTCCTAACTTAGTAACGTTTTCAAAACTTTAACATGTGATAAAACTTTTTTAAACCAGTGTGTATTTGTCCAAAAAATCGAGTTTTCTTCAAATTTGCATATCTTTTCTAACGCAGTTTCTCTAATATTCTGCCTAAATGCATTTCTTTTCAAAACGATCCCTGAACTCGTTGTTTAAATCAGTTTCGCAATTTACTCTTTAAAGTTTGTCTCTTCTGGATTTCAATAATTACTCTTTCTGCATGTGCAATTAAAACAGTCCTCCGACCCTTTTTTTTAAAAAATTTATTTGCTGTCCTAAGTCTGCAATCCCCCCCCCTTTTTTTAAAAAACATCTCTGCATTAGTTACCTTCTAAAAATCAGTGCTATTCTTTTAAATACTTTAATATCCGGCAACTGTATCCAAGTTGCCTAATGCATACTTTCTGTCTAAATATATGTGTTGAACAAGTCCACTCGCTGCGTAATTTTAATCTAAGACCTAAATCAGTATTTGCTAAGGCGTGCTAAACCAAATGATTGTTTGATTTCTGGGGTTAATTTGAGCCTTGTATGATTGTTTGTTCTCCCCTTTTACTTGCTACTTGTTTTGAATGTCGCAACTAGAAATTTATCCTTTAAAACTCTATAAAGGCCCCATCCCTTTCTTCCCTTTTAGGATTATAAGTCCTAACACCCTGGGACTGATAGTTTGGGACGGGTAATAGCATGCAGTAGGTAAACGATACCATTCCGCGCTTTAATACCTAAACGGGTGGGAAGGGTAGACATGGAGATGATGATTACACGATAACACTTCGCGTACAATCGAGTACCAGTGTTGTGCGAATGATCCATGTAATGCATAGACCTAGGACCCCTCTCCCTCTTTATTAGTTGTTATTTTCAGAGTTTTTCAAACAGCTGTCCAAAACTTTTTAGAACTCCATCTCTTGTTTATTTCCTTAAGTTATTTGCATTATTTATTTGATCTCTCCCTCATTGCATATCTCTCCTTAATTTACAAAAATTTTATCCTTTAGTTTCAGCATCTTAAAATCCTTTTCGCACCCCTATTTGTAACAATTTTCCCATATTTGCAATGCTTGCTTGTTTATTTGTTTATATTTGCATTTAAAGTCACAATTGTAGCATGGCCAGGAACCACACTAGTGGATCTTGAGGGGTGCCTAACACCTTCCCCTCAAGATAATTTCAAGCCCTTACCCAAACTCTGGTTTTCATCTTTAATTTTCTCTAAAAAGTGTCCTAATGCACTATAATCACTAGGTGGCGACTCTCCAAACTCTCAAAAAACCCAATTCCCAAAGTGGGAATAGAATTGTCTTCCCGAATGTCGTGAACCCGATTTCGCCCTAGGAAAAAGGGGGCATCGACAGCATGGCGACTCTGTTGGGGATTTTTTAGGCTTTTACCATTACATGCTATACGTGACTTTATTGCTTTCTTTTATTGCTTTCTTTTATTGCTTTTATTTATGTCTTTATTTGAAACTGACTTGTTTCTTTTGTTTCTTTTTTTTTAATTACTTTCATTTACCGCTTTTCCGTCAATGTTATTGTAATTTTTGAGCAATCATTGTAAACTTTATGAACGTGAAAATACATGTCAATATGTTTCATTCTTGTAAATTGCATTTTTCAACATCATATTCCACTCATGCCAAACAAATACTATAGCAACGCTTATAATGAGTAGTTGCGCACTTCCAATACTATCACCCCCTAAATTTGGCAAAGGTGTATTTACGGTAAAACCAGTCGATCAACGGTATAGTCGATGGTTCCATGCCTTTCCCTCTTGAGTTGTCCGCTCAAGGGTACCACTCTAGCACTTCAAGATAGAAACCTTACTCCGTTAAACTGTACATGCATCATGGTCAAACCTAGCCGAGTCAGTTATGTTGTCCACATAATGACTCATTAAGATAGCCTTGTCCAAAGTCCACCCGGTTTCCTTGAAACCCAAACGGACACCTCCACATTCTGTGCATTTATTTGGAGAACTTAAGTGCTTTGCTATGATAATTATTGATTTAAATAGTTGAGTCTGGTGGGGGTAAGGGCATAACACTCTGTTTTGCAGAAAATGAGGCACGAGATCCCCAGATTTGGCATGGTAACCAACATTCATCCAAGGTTACTGAATTGGTGGAACGACCTCCATTCTAGAGATCAAACACTCGTCCGCAAGTACCTAGGGAATCTGCCTTCTCTTCTAGAGATTCAACCTAACAACAGAATCATAGAGGCTGCAACATTGTTCTGGGATAGTGACAAATCTTTGTTCCGCTTTGGTGATCAAGAGATGACTCCTTTACTTGAAGAGATAGGGGGTCTAGCTAGAATTCCTTAGGAGACTCCAGGTTTGCTTATGCTAGAAAATCGCAAAGGAAAGGGTTTCCTTAAAATGATGGGGTTGAAGAAAAACCCAGACTTAACCTGTTTGAAAGACTCCTACATCCCGTTTGACTATCTATACGAAAGTTACGGCCATAGCAAGTCATACCCCACCTATTCAGACGAATTTGCTATCACCTCATTGGGGCATATCCATAAAAGGGTCTTTGTTTTCATGTTTTGCTTTTTGGGGATGATCGTGTTCCCTATGAAGAAAGCTAAGATCCACACCAGACTAGCCATAGTAACCAAAACTTTGATGGAAGGGATTGGTGGGTAAACTTTCAGCATAGTGCCCATGATCGTCGCTGAGATATACCGTGCCTTGAACAAGTGTCAACAACAAGGTAGTCATTTTGAGGGTTGCAATTTGTTGCTTCAGCTGTGGCTCATGGAACACCTCCAGAAAGGAGAATACCGACAGGAGATTATACACAGAGATTGGGATGATCATATTGCCTTCCACCAGCCGAGGCGTATGAATTATATGCCAAAGATGTTCGCTCAGCCGGAAGACGCCAGATGGTGGGTAGAATTGTTCAAAAATCTGAAAGAAGACCAGGTGCAATGGATGTTTGAGTGGTTCCCTACGGATGAATTCATTGTCCGATCCCGAGATACACCATTTCTCATAGTGATTGGTTTAAGAGGGACTTATCCTTATGTTTTTCTCCGAGCCATGAGGCAAGCTGGAAGAAAACAAATCATACCAAGGGTTGATAAAACAAGTTACCTCAGGGCTGATTTTCAAGACGATGATAGCCCCCACAGGTGCCAAGCTCAGCATTTGTGGCATTGAAAAATCGTTTTGGGGAAAGAATCCATTGAGCCAGACAGATACCACGCCGGTTATGTGCCGTAATATTTGGGTTGGTTAGAAGACAATGGCATGGGTCAGCCAAGATTCGTTCGAGGTCACAGAATTATTGACGAGCATGCTGAAACACAGGCTAAGTATAATCAACTGCGCAGGAGAATCCGAGAGTGTGAAAGTGAGCATCAGGAAAGACAAGAAGCCCATCAAAATTTGATCGAGGAGTGGAAAGAAATGGCTGTCAGTGCCAACAATCGGTTAGGATATTTGGAGCAGGGTCTAGTAGAGCTGGAAGGGAAGTTCATCAACAGGATCGAAGACTGCCAAAATGCTGAAGGAAATGCAGGCGGACATCTGGCCCGAGCCTACTTACTGCTAGGACTATGCGAGTTGGTGGAGCTGTTCGAGGGAGACAAGACTGCCAAATCTGGGGAGGGTCCTTCTGGGACCAAATAGTTAGGGGTCCTTTATTTTTCTTTAATGATGTAATAAGGCCAATGGCCACTAGTGACATTTACTTTCTGTTATTTAGAGTCGTTTTGGATTCGTCTTATTTTTATTAATAAAATGAGGCATTTAGCATTATAAGTTCTCCAAAATTATTTGTCGCTAGGCCTACCTCGGGCACAACGAGGCACTAAAATTAGGACGCAATTTATATTCCCGCACAATATGTTTAAATGCTGCAATATTTTTCCTCTGAACCCGCACTAACTTGTTACCTTTTTTGTTTTTCTTTTATTATTATTTTTTATTCCCTTCCCCCAAAGGTTAGTTCGTGCATTCTGGCACCATCAGCATATTCCACAATATCCAAGGGCCCTCTACCTCCTCCTCCTTCGAGTCCTGTCCGGAACAAGAACAAAGGAAGAATGGAAAACACAAGTGCTAGAAAGGAGATTGAAAGGGAGGAAACCTCTCAGGGTACCCCGATTGCTAAGGGAACTGTTGCTGATCTTGAGCATAAATTGTTGAAATTCCAGGAAGAGTTGGACCAAGTTCGGAACTTGGAAAGCCTATCATTCTCTCTTGCTGCTCCTGATGTCAACACCCAAAACCCCGTCCCTCCATAAAACACCCCACAACCACAGATACAACCCACTCACTACAACACATGCCACACTCCAAATAACATTCCACTACTCATTCCCGAGCCACTGAACACCACAAATGACCATCTCCACAACACTCATATTTTTGTGGATACTGTACCCCACTACACCTAACCAATCTCAAATGCACCTGAGTCTGATGACAAGGACTCCCTCATCAGGAACTTAGCGGTAGAGCTCAAGAAATTAACCAGCCGAGTTCAGGGCGTGGAAGGTAACAAAGGCATTGAAGGATTGAATTACGAGGACTTGTGCATTCAACCAGATGTTGAACTTCCGGAGGGGTACAAACCTCCCAAGTTTGAAATGTTTGATGGAACAGGAGATCCCAGAGTCCACCTGAGAACCCATTGCGATAAGCTAGTGAGGGTCGGAAGAGATGAGAAGATCCGTATGAAGCTCTTCATGAGGAGCTTAAAGGGAGATGCACCATCCTGGTACATCAGTCAAGACACCAAGAAATGGACGAGTTGGGTAGGTATGGCATCGGACTTCATGGATAGATTCCAATTTAATATAGAGAACGCACCAGATGTATTCTACATACAGAATTTGAAGAAGAAACCCACCGAAACATTCCGCGAGTATGCTACTAGTTGGAGGTCAGAAGCTGCAAAGGTCAGGCCGGCCCTAGAAGAAGAGCAAATGAATAGATTCTTCGTCCGGGCTCAGGATCCCCAATATTACGAGAGGTTGCTGTTGATCGAGGGCCAAAAGTTTTCTGATATCATCAAACTCGGAGAAAGAATCGAAGAGGGCATCAAGAATGGTATGGTTACAAATCTTGAAGCATTTCAAGCCACCAATAAGGCTTTACAAATTGGTGGCGCGTCCAAGAAGAAAGATGTGAGTGCCGTGATGGTCGCACAGGGAGCCAAATCACCACCAAAGTACCACACTTACCCATCACCTCCACTTACATATCAGCCTATCCCAAATTACCAAGCACCCGCACCCTCTTATCCACCTCCCATTTACTAGTCCTCTCCACCTCTCACATATCAACCCACCTTGCCCAGATACTTTAAACCTACACCTGTTTACCAGGCTTATAACGCTCAACCCTCTCACTACCAATCACCACCCACCCGTCAAAATTTTCCAAGACCCAGACCAAATTTTGACCGTAAACCTCCCAGACAATACACAGCCATCATAGAACCAATTGACCAGCTATATGAAAGACTTAAAGCTGCTGGTTACGTCACCCCCATCCCAGCCAAAGCTCCAGAAAATCCCTCCCAGTGGGTCAACCCCAACAAGACCTATGCGTACCACACCGACATGAAGGGACACACCCTTGACGAGTGCCGTTCGTTGAAAGATAAGATTCAGACCCTGATCGATAATAAGGTCACTGTAGCAAAGGATCCCACTCCTAATGTTCGTAACAACCCCCTGCCTGACCCCAAAGGAGGAGACATTCATATGATCGAGATCGAGGATGATTGGGACCCCAAAGGGTCAATAGGTTTGACTGCTGAAGGGGATGAACCAAAGAAGCCGACAATTACCCTTAACCCAATTGTTGTGCAGAATCAGCCCTCCATGGACGATGAGGCAAATATGTCTATACCTCTTGAATTTGAAGCGCCTCCTAGGCGTCTGGGCCGATTAAAGTTGAATTTGGAGTTCCAAAGGCACCTACACCCTTTGAAGTTGTTGTGTTACAACCAATGGTGCCTATTCCGGTGGCAATGACTGACATGACACCATTCCACTCAAATGCCATACCATGGGATTACACTGCTGATGCTAGGAGGAAAGGAAAGACAAAGACAGGAGAAATGATTGCCGCACAAGGAATGACTAGAACATGGAGGGTCTACACCCCAGAGCACCTAGCTGAGTCCGGTAAGCAAGCCCCGGGACGTCCCATTGAGACAGGACCTGACAATCTTTGGAAGAACATACAGGCTAAGGAATATTCGGTCGCTGAACAGTTGAACAAAACACCGGCACATATATCTATCCTGGCTCTTCTGCAAAGTTCAGACGCTCACAAGAATGCCTTAATGAAGATACTGAGAAAAGCCTACGTGCCCAGCAATATAACCGGGGGTGAGATGGAGAATATGGTAGGGCAAGTGCTGGAAAGCCACAAAATAACCTTCCACGAAGACGAATTGCTGCCAGAGGGTTTGGGTCATAACAAGGCATTATACATCACCGTGCAATGCGAAGATTACTTCATTACCAAAGTCCTGATCGATGGAGGATCCAGCTTCAACATATGTCTACTTGTAACTCTCAGAACTTTGGGAAAAGGCCTACACGAGATCAAAGACGGGGCTATCAATATCAAAGCCTTCGATAGGTCCCAGAGATCTATTATTGGAGAAATCATCCTGTGCTTGCAAATGGGACCAACATTGTTCGACGTAGACTTCCAAGTGATAGACGTCCCGACATCCTACAACTTGCTGTTAGGATGATATGGATCCACACTGCCGGAGCCGTAGCATCGACCCTGCATCAGGCGGTAAAGTTTGAATGGAATTTCCAAGAAGTGATCATTCATTGCGATGGTAGTAATCCCATATATAGTCGCCAGACCATCCCAATGATCGGAGGAAAAAGGAGAATAGGCGGAGAAACATACCACCACATTGAAAGGGTCAACGCTGTGGACAAGGACACGTGGTAGAACAACAAGATTGAAAGTATCCTGAATTGGTATGGGTACGAGCCTTGAAAGGGTCTCAGTAAAAATCTTCAGGGGATCACTAATCCCATCAAACTGAAGAAGCATGTCACTACCTTTGGCTTAGGGTATGATTATACTTGGAAAGAATTCCAGATCTGGTCGCCACCATGGCGCGACCCCTACTATCCATTGGAGTTTCCGATACCTAGCCTGGAGCAGACCTTCCAGCCAGCAAATACTATATATGGGTACGAAGAGGACGAAACATTGGAAGCCATTAAGAATTTGTTCCTAGAGGATGCTGATATAGACTGTTGTGTTCTTTTTGAGGAGTAGGGGGAGGAAGGCCCTTCCATACAAGATGTGACCGGAGGAGACCGCCTCAGCAATTGGTCAATTAGGACCGTCAGGGCCCGGAAGGCTTCGGGGTAGCAAGGCTAAACAAAAGCACCAGCATCTCATTTTATTTTATTTTACTAGTTGATTTTCTTTCCGCGTTGTCTTTAATTTTGAAAAGAGCTCCGATGTTTCAAACAATTATGAATTTTATCAAAAGCATTTCAGTTTATCATATATTTCGCTGTTATTATCTTCTCTATCATTTACTCTATTTTATACAGCATTGCTATTACTTATCTTGCCGATGAACCAACGACTGTGACTTCCAACGATACTGCACAACAGAAGTACATAGACTCAGAAGAAGATGAAATACCTGAAGAGGTCATCAGAGAGGTTGAGAATTTTGAGAATAGACCTAAGTCCAACCTGGAGGAAACTGAGGTAATTAATTTGGGAGATACAGAGAATGCCAAAGAAACTCGCATCAGCGTTCACTTGTCGCCATCAGAGAAGAAAGAATACACGAAATTCTTAAAAGAATATGAGGACATATTCTCCTGGTCGTATGATGATATGACCGGTCTCAGCACGGCCATTGTATCTCATAAGTTTCCAACAGATCCAGCCTGTCCGCCGGTAAAGCAGAAGCTCAAGAAATTCAAGCCCGACATGAGTTTGAAAATTAAAGAAGAGGTTACTAAGCAAGTCAAAGATAAGGTTCTCAAGGTGGTAGAATATCCGACATGGTTAGCCAACATCGTGCCGGTACCAAAGAAGGAAGGGAAGGTTAGAATCTGTGTCGACTACTGGGATCTCAACCGGGCCAGTCCCAAAGATGACTTCCCCTTGCCAAACATACACATTCTTATCGACAACTGCACCAAGCATGAGTTGCAGTCTTTTGTTGATTGTTTCGCTGGATATCATCAGATATGGATGGATGAGGAAGTTGAAGAGAAAACAGCTTTCATCACGCCGTGGGGTATGTATTGTTACAAAATGATGCCATTTGGGTTGAAGAATGCTGGCACCACCTACATGAGGGCCATGACTACCATTTTTCACGACATGATACACAAGGAGATCGAGGTATATGTGGATGACATCATCATCAAATCCAAGAAAGCCATTGATCATATGGAAGATCTGAGAAAGTTCTTCAACAGACAGAGAAGGTATAATCTAAAACTAAATCCCGCCAAGTGTGCATTCGGGGTTCCTATCGGAAAACTACTGGGTTTCATCGTGAGTCGTCAAGGGATAGAATTGGACCCGTCAAAGGTCAAAGCCATTCAAGAATTACCACCGCCAAAGAACAAGAAGGATGTGATGAGTTTCTTGGGAAGACTCAACCATATCAGCCGGTTCATAGCCCAGTCCACAGTCATTTGTGAAACCATCTGTAAAATGCTGAAGAAAGACGCTGCTACTAGATGGACCGATGATTGTCAGAAAGCCTTTGACAGAATCAAGGAATACATGTCAACGCCGCCAGTATTAGTTTCTCCCGAGCCAGGAAGACCTCTACTTCTTTACCTTGCGGTATTGGATGGAGCATTCGGTTGTGTTTTGGGACAACATGATGAAATAGGAAGAAAGGAGCAAGCAATCTTTTATCTCAACAAGAAGTTCACCCAGTACGAGGCCCGGTATTCTCTATTAGAGCGCACCTGTTTTGCTCTGACTTGGGTAGCTCAGAAATTGAGGCATTATTTCTGTGCCTACACTACTTATCTCATATCCAGGATGGACCCGCTGAAGTATATTTTCCAGAAGCCCATGCCCACTGGCAAGCTCGCCAAGTGGCAAATCTTGTTGAGTGAATTCAACATTGTTTATATGACTCAGAAAGCAGTCAAAGGTCAAGCCATAGCAGATCACCCTGCCGAGAATCCCATTGAAGGAGAATACGAACCACTGAAAACGTATTTTCCTGACGAAGAAGTGTCCTTTGTAAGAGAAGACATTGCAAAATCCTACGATGGTTGGAGGTTGTTTTTTGACGGAGCCGCAAATTTCAAAGGAGTTAGCATAGGGGCAGTCCTAGTATCAGAAACCGGCCAGCATTACCCGGTGTCCACCAAGCTCAGGTTTCCTTGTATAAACAATACGGCGGAATACGAAGCTTGCGTCCTGGGGCTCAAAATGGCCATTGACATGAACATTCAAGAGTTGCTAGTGATCGGGGACTCAGACCTACTCATACATCAAGTTAAAGAAGAATGGGCAACCAAAAACTCCAAAATACTTCCCTATTTGCATCACATATAGGAGTTAAGGAAAAGATTCACAAAGACGGAATTTCAGCATGTCCCCAGGGTGCAGAATGAGTTTGCTGACCCACTAGCCACTTTATCATCCATGATCCAGCATCCAGATATGAATTTCACTGATCCCATCCTAGTGAGGATTTATGATCCGCCGGCTTATTGCGCTCACGTTGAAGAAGAAGCAGACGGAAAACCATGGTTCCACGACATCAAAAGATACTTCACATTTGGGGGTATCCAGAACTGGCCAACGCCACTCAGAAACGCACACTTCGGAGATTATCCAACAACTTCTTTCACAGCGGAGGAATCCTGTACAGGAGGGCTCCCAATTTGGGTTTGTTAAGGTGTGTCGAAGCAAAATAAGCAACCAGACTATTGGACGAAGTGCACGCAGGGACCTGCGGGCCACACATGAATGTTTTTGTCTTAGCAAAGAAGATACTCCGAGCAAGTTATTTTTGGATGAATATGGAAATAGATTGTGTCCAGTACGTTCACAAATGCCATCGCTGTCAGATACATGCAGATATGATAAAGGTGCCTCCAAATGAGCTTACTGCAGCAAGCTCACCGTGGTCGTTCGCTGCCTAGGGAATGGATGTCATTGGACCTATCGAGCCTGCCGCATCTAATGCGCACAAATTTATCCTGGTGGCAATCGATTATTTTACCAAATGGGTTGAAGCAGCTTCATACAAAGCAGTGACTAAGAAAGTTATGGCAGACTTCGTCTGTGATTGTATTGTTTGCCGATTCGGGGTTCCATAATCAATCATCACTGACAATGGTTCCAATCTCAACAACGACTTGATGAAAGCAATGTGTGAAACGTTCAAAATCAAACACAAGAACTCTACAGCCTACAGGCCTCAGATGAATGGAGCTGTAGAGGCGGCCAAAAAAAATATCAAGAAGATACTAAGGAAGATGGTCAAAAGTTACAAACAATGGTATGAGAAGTTAGCATTTGCTTTGCTGGCATACCGCACCACGGTCCGCACATATACCGAGGAAACTCCCTACATGCTAGTTTATGGTACAGAGGCAGTCATTCCCGCCAAGGTAGAAATTCCTTCCCTAAGGATCATACAAGAAACATAGTTGGACGACGTAGAATGGGTAAAAGGTCGCTGTGAGCAATTAGCCCTTATAGATGGAAAAAGGATGAATGCAGTTTGCCACGATCAGTTGTATCAGAACAGAATGTCCAGAGGGGAAATTCTCTCCCAACTGGTGTTGAAGAAAATATTCTCGCATCAAGATGAAGCCAAGGGGAAATTCTCTCCCAACTGGCAAGGTCCGTACATGGTTCACCGGGTTCTAACTAGAGGAGCCCTTATCCTTGCAGAAATGGACGTAGAAGTCTGGTCGAAGCCAATCAATTCAGATGCAGTAAAACGATACTATGTGTAATCTTATGATTTCTTTATGATGTAATTTAAACTACGCCTGACCTGATTCTCGTTTAAGAGGGGATACGTAGGAAACCCTATGTGTTCGGTCACAAGTTATAAAAAATCCCATTTCCCCCTATTATTGGAACTGGGGTAGAATTTTGAGGACCCTCAAAATTCCGAAGATGGTCTTCTGCCGCTCATCGCCAAGGATGTCACCACAGTAAACTGGGGCAGAATTTTGAGGAGGACCCTCAAAATTCCGAAGTTGATTTTTCATTCGTTTAGCGCAGCCGTCAGAAGTCCCATCCCAGTAAACTGGGGCAGAATTTTGAGGAGGACCCTCAAAATTCCTAAGCAAGAGAGGTCGCAATGCTTTGAACCACGTTGCAGTCGTTGATTCATTTTAAACAAAACTATTTTCTACTTACGTTATATTTGTTAAATCATGCATAACTATGATAGCTGTTGTTTAGCAACGCTACCCCAATGATGCACGCAACGTCGGAAGCCACGGGAAAACGAACTAACCTTTTCCCTTTACGAAACTCATGATTTTCTTTGGATGCAGGCACCCAAGTCACAAAGTTACCAAACATGTTATGCAATCGCATTGAACCGTCACGCCTATTGGCATTTGCTATCCACACGCAATGGCCCCAGCAGCCACAATATCACAATCAGCTATCAGCTAAGAATTTTCTCTTACTATTTGCTTTTATCTTATTGCATAAGGCTACCTTTCTGCCTTCCGAGACTAAGCATTGTCTCCATCTACATTGCATAAGGCTACCTTTCTGCCTTCCGAGACTAAGCGTTGTCTCCATCTGCATTTCCTGCGTTGCATAAGGCTACCTTTCTGCCTTCCGAGACTAAGCGTTGCCTCCATCTGCATTGCATAAGGCTACCTTTCTGCCTTCCAAGACTAAGCATTGTCTCCATCTGCATTTCCTTCGTGGCATGAGGCTACCTTTCTGCCTTACGAGACTAAGCGTTGTGTCCATCTGCATTTTCTGCATTGCATAAGGCTACCTTTCTGCCTTCCGAGACTAAGAATTATCTCCATCATGCATCATCTGCATACGGCTACCTTTCTTCATTCCGAGGTTAAGCTCTACCTCCACTTGCATGGCTGAAATATCGCCACCTTATCTTTCTTGCATGGCTGAAATATCGCCACCTTATCTTTCTTGCATGGCTGAAATATCGCCACCTTTACCTACATCTTGCATGGTGGAAATATCGCCACTTTTACTTACCTCTTGCAATCGGCTGAAACATTACCTGTTTTATTCAAATTTCCATCGGCTGAAATATCGTCATTTACGTTTTTGCATGGCTGAAATATCGCCAAACCGCATTTAAATTCTTTGTCGGCTGAAATATCACCATTTACGTTTTTGCACCGGCTGAAATATCGCCAAACCATTGTTTAAATTCTCTGTTGGCTAAAAATATCGCCATTTAGATTTCTCTGTCGGCTGAAATATCGCCATTTTACTTTACACGTCGGCTGAAATATCGCTTGTTTTATTCAAATTTCCGTCGGCTGAAATATTGCCATTTACGCTTTTGCATCGGCTGAAATACCGCCAAATATTGCATTTCATGGGCTGAAATATCGCCAAACTGTCCAAAGGTGTCATCGTTCGGATACATCATCTTTATAGCCCGAGAACACCATGCCATGGCCCGAGGATCCCACTTTATATCTTGCACATCATTATTCAAAGGCATCATGGTTTGGAGGCACCATTATCATATCCCGAGAACATCATTTCTAGCCTGCGAATCCTTTAATTTTGCGCTTCATGGCCCAGGACATCATGGCCTGAGGACGTCATCCTAACCGTCCAAGGACATCATTCATGGTCCAACGGGAACTTGCATCATGTTTAAGTTTACGCACGATATATGCCTATATTGCTCATTTGTAGGTATACCGGCTAGCAACGGCCATCTCAGCAGGAGCGATCCCACTCCAGCTCCCGCAGCCTATCAACCTCAAAACACCTCTTGCTTCCCCCAAGTGTTGTGTCCGTCCTTTCAAATCTGCATCGGCATGTTCCGTAAATGATTCTTGAACTACATATGGCCTGATTCCTAAAAAATAAGGGATATGTAGGCAGCTCAGAAGCCAGAGCTCGGTCAAAATTCTTTTCAATCACCGATCCTGTCAAAATTGGCCATCTTGTCTTTACCCGACAATACTTTCATCCTCCTCGGGTAAAGAGGGGCAGCTGTTGATACACAATTTTTCCTTATCTATTTTTATACCCTCAAAATAGCATATATAAGTACACCAAAGTGTTTTGGCATTTTTGATGATTTTTAAACCAATTTATTGCCTATTTTTATACCATAAAATCTGATAATTATTCCCAAAACTATTATTTTGGTGTACAATTTATTTTTATTCTCATATTTACATCAAATTATAGCTAACATGATTGTTTCATATTTTTACAAATTCGTTTGGTATTTTTAAAACTAAATTGCATATAATTGCAATACTGGCCTCTTTAAGATTTTATTGTATTTTATAAATATAAAATTGATTCCAGTATTTTTAAATTAATATTTATATATCATTAACTGATTCAGTACCTTTAATTTAATTAATCATTTCTATCATTTTTATAAAATAAAGGGAAAACTGGTTATTTAAGTTTTGGCCTCATTTCATTTCAATTATAACCCCAATTCCATTTCAATTTTAGCCTGAAATCAACCCAATTTCAAAACCAATTGGACCGGCCCCAATTCCAATTTTAACCCGACCCCCGATCCAAATATTTAACCCGCCCAAATTTCTTTTAATCCTGGCCGTTGATCCTTTTGATCAACTGCAACGATCACTCCTTTCCTTTTTAAACTTACCTAACCCAACCCTAACCCCTCATTTCTCTCTAACAGCTGCCTCTGAAATCCCTCATCTCTCTCGAATCCTCTCAACCTCTGAAACCCTACCTCCCTCTCCGACCTAAAAGCCACCGGAATCTATGGCTAATCTGGCCATGGACAACCTCTACTCACCCCCTCCCGCTCCTATACGTGTGCTCTTGGAAGATTCGAGGTTAGACCTCGAAGGTCCTCATCCAAACCTTGGCCGATTCGAGTCTCTTTGGCGTTTCCGGCCTTGCTCCGACATGTCCAAGCATTAGGAGCCTATTTCTACCATCTCCGGCTCAAGACCAGACTTTCTTCCAAGCCTTTTCATTTCTAGGGTTTCTCTGAAACCCCAAAGCTATTCGAGGTTTTTTTCTGGTTGTCTTCTTAGATCTATGCTATATCTGTGCTCTAATGGAGTTTTTAAAATGTTTTCCCCAATTTTCCTTTCAAAATTTATTTGTTTCCGAATTAGGGTTTCTAAAGAAATCTTAAGACATTTTCTGACTTTTCTTTTTCTTCTTTTCTTTGTGTGAATTTGTCTATGCCATGTTCTTATGTTCTTTTCTCGCGTGTTTGCTCCTGTGTTCTTGTATTTGCCGTATTATGCATGGTCTTCTATTTTTGCTCTGTTCTTTCTTCTACTGGTTTCTATAGAATGCTTTTACATGTCGATCTTATGAGTCCCTTTACTGTATTTTTACTTTGTTTTTAATCCCTTGTTTGCCTTTACTGGACTTTCATTTTGAGTTCTAAGCATGTTTCATCTACTGTTTTCCTAAGCTTATATCGCCTCTTCTCTTCTGAACTTGTTTGAGTGGCAAGCTTTGCTTAAACATGTTCCATGTGCTTCAAATTGGTTTCTACATTACATTTGCCTTGAACCTGCTATGCTATTTGTTTGTTTTCTCATAAGTCTCTGAAAAAGACTACTGAGACTGTTCTAGTTGTTGTCTTCTCGTCTATACATCTGATTCGAGTCGGAAACCCTAGTATTTGGGGGTTTTTGGGCAGGCTTGACTTTGTGTTTGGGCTAGGGTTCTATTCAGGACCCTTGACTCTCTCAGACTCATTCCGAGTCTACAAAATGAACTCGACCTCTTTGTTATGACTCTGAATTTTTTCTACACTAGTCTCTCTCTTGTTTTACATGTCTGTATGCTTTATATATGATAAACTTTTCTTTCAAAAAGGCTTTTTACAACTTGTGATTGATTCTGAATTCCTTTTTATAAGGTTTGATTGAGTATTACTGATTTTCTCTAAATTAAACCCCTCTCTACCTTTCCTGGTTGGATTCAGGCATACCGAACCTCAACTCCTGATTTTACTGGCTGTTGATTGATTGCCTTTCCTTGTTTTTTCCCAAACCGTATACTACTAGGCTGTTTCCTTAATTAATGTCTCTGTGTACTTACCCTTATTATGTTACTCTGGAAAAGGGTTTTTAGTTATTTTCTTTCCTTAATTACCTTATACCTGGTTGAAATCAAATCCCTTGACTGAAGGGAAATCATTGAGACTGATTTTCAAAGTTATTTCTTACCTCTTCCTACTTGTTTTCTGCACTATAAAAGGGGGGCTACCCTTCTGCACTTGAAGACACTTCTTTTCTGCGCTTGAGACCACACAATTGAACAGACTCTCGAACTGCACTCTTATACACATAGCTTTGCTTTCTACTCTCTTCTTCTCTCTACTTCTACTCTTTACCTTCTGAAGTACCTTTGAGTTCTCTCTGAACTTTCAAGTGTTCTGCTGAGAATTTGAGTTGGTTCTTGCTATCTGCTTGCTCTGTTGTTCTGCTTATTCTTACTTTACAACTGGTATGTTTCTCTTAGTTTAAATAATGCTACTCCACTATGTGTTTACATTCTAATTCTATTTGGCTTTCCTTCACTATGTTTCAGCAACTTTGCTACTACTTTTCTTATGTGAATACCCTTTCCCTTCCCCTTTGTATGTGAGTATGGTTCAAGGCATAGTAGCACTATAATATTGTTGTCTATGACTTTGAACTGGGTTCTTTGAACCCCTAACTCAATCAATTCCCACTTCCATTTCCCCTTTTATATGTTTGAGCCTTGGGCTTGGGTCTGATAGTATCCTAATCACTATCTAGACCTTGGTCTGACCTTCAAAGGGTCTGCTCCTAACTTGTTTGACTAAACAAGTGGTCAGGGGTGTGCCAGCGTACGTTATGGCTAGGTATGACCACCACCTGTCAGGCTCCCTAATTCCCTTTCACTTTGCACCTATTTCTAGTTATAAGGTCTGCCCCTCTGTTGCAAGCCATGCTTTGGGACCCTTGAGCTCCCTCTGAACTTAGATGCCTGATAGCTGGCTCTTCCACACTGCACTATTCTAATTCTGATGATATCCTGGGTGTAAGCAATGCCTTGAATCCCTGAGATTCCTCAGAACTTTGAAACACCTTGGATAAAGAGACGGCTTTGGAAATCTGGATCCCGGAGTTGGTTAAATACATATTACTGGACATCAAGATTGAATTAGGCTGCTTGGATCTAGCTGTTAGCTTTTGATGTATCTTTAATTTCCAGTTTGATTTATTGAGTTGTAATAATTTTGTATGAAACTTGGGGAATATAGTAAAAGGGTGTGGGAGAGGTCTTTACTTTCTTGCATCCAAAGGGTAGAAATCATGACTTAGGACTTTACTTTTTAATCAAACTAAAAATCCTGCCTATAGGGGCTCTAATACTGATTTAATCACATAGAGACCATGCCTAAAGGATTTAACGCTTAACTCACCTAGAAAGCATGTTTATAGGATTTAATCCTCATATTCTGTAATTATGCATCACGAGCTTAAAATTCCCTGAAATTGATAGATATCATGCCTATAGGATATGCATATTTATTAGGCAAATTTAGGAAGCATTTTTTCACAAGTTCATTAACAAGTGCTAAAAAACATAGATATCATGCTTATAGGATTTTTGCATCAAACTCGTTGACTCTTTAAAAGCAGTAATAAGTGGTCAAATGGTTCCTAAACGCCTAACTTAGTAACGTTTTCAAAACTTTAACCTGTGATAAAACTCTTTTGAACCAGTGTGTATTTGTCCCAAAAATTGAGTTTTCTTCAAATTTGCATATCTTTTCTAACGCAGTTTCTCTAATATTCTGTCTAAATGCATTTCTTTTCAAAACGATCCCTGAACTCGTTATTTAAATCAGTTCCGCAATTTACTCTTTAAAGTTTGTCTCTTCTGGATTTCAATAATTACTCTTTCTGCATGTGCAATTAAAAAAGTCCTCCGACCCTTTTTTTTGAAAGTTATTTGATGTCCTAAGTCTGTAGTCCCCCTTTTTTTAAAAAAAAAAAATACCTATGCATTAGTTACTTTCTAAAAATCAGTGCTTTTTTTTTTAAATACTTTAATATCCGACAACTGTATCCAAGTTGCCTAATGCATACTTTCTGTCTAAATATATGTGTTGAACTAGTCCGCTCGCTACGTAATTTTAATCTAAGACCTAAATCAATATTTGCTAAGGCGTGCTAAACCAAATGATTGTTTGATTTCTGGGGTTAATTTGAGCCTTGTATGATTGTTTGTTCTCCCCTTTTACTTGCTACTTGTTTTGAATGTCGCAACTAGAATTTTATCCTTTAAAACTCCATAAAGGCCCCATCCCTTTCTTCACTTTTAGGATTAGAAGTCCTAACACCCCGGGACTAATAGTTTGGGACAGGTAATAGCATGGAGTAGGTAAATGATACCATTCCGCGCTTTAATACCTAAATGGGTGGGAAGGGTAGACATGGAGATGATGATTACACGATAACACTTCGCGTACAATTGAGTACCAATGTTGTGCGAATGATCCATATAATGCATAGACCTAGGACCCCTCTCCCTCTTTATTAGTTGTAATTTTTAGATTTTTTCAAAAAGTTGTCCAAAACTTTTTCGAACTTCCATCTCTTGTTTATTTCCTTAAGTTATTTTCATTATTTATTTGATCTCTCCCTCATTGCATATCTCTCCTTAATTTACAAAATTGTTATCCTTTAGTTTCAGCATCTTTAAATCCTTTTGGCACCCCTATTTGTAACAATTTTCCCATATTTGCAATGCTTGCTTGTTTATTTGTTTACATCTGCATTTAAAGTCACAATTGTAGCATGGCCGGGAACCAAACTAGTGGATCTTGAGGGGTGCCTAACACCTTCCCCTCGAGATAATTTCAAGCCCTTACCCAAACTCTAGTTTTCATCTTTAATTTTCTCTAAAAAGTGTCCTGATGCACTATAATCATTAGGTGGCGACTTTCCAAACTCTCAGAAAACCTAATTCCCAAAGTGGGAAAAGAGTTGTCTTCCCGAATGTCGTGAACCTGATTTTGCCCTAGAAAAAAGGGGCGTCGACAACTTCCCCGTGACTTCAAGCCACCTTCTTCTTCACCACCACATATAGCAAGAACCTCCCCTATCTTTTTCTTTCTCCTCCTACTAGTCTCAGCCCCTTCAACATTTTTCACAGCACCTACAAGCACAACCCTACTATCTACCTTCTCAGCTATATCAGAAAATACATAACAGGTGTTTACCTCTCTTGGGTTTTCTTGACTCTTGTCATTGTCAGATGACACAGGTTCTTCTCCTTCACTAGCAGAGATGAACTTTTCAGATTCAGAGCTTGAGTGGGATTCTTCAGACGAAGCTTCTTTTCGTTGACTAACTTTTAATTTCTCGTTCAAGGCTTTTCTGATAGGGCCGGAAGCTACAGTTTTTCTGGCTAACATCTTTTGCCTGCAAAATCTGGGTTTTGGACTTTCAACTAGAGGTGTTGATGATGAGGTATTAGAGGAAATAGGTGGGGGAGTTCCAAGATTGTCTTGAGGATTAGTCATGGCGGATAATTTCTGGAAATTTTGGGGATTTTTGGAGAAGAAAAGGATTTATCAGAAGGGTTGGTGAAGAGAATGACGGTTATGAGTGATGAGAGAGGGTTTGGAGTGTATTTAAAGAGGGATCATGATTAAGCCTGTAACGACAGCTTTTTCAGAGGTCAAAAAGATGTCTAATCAAATTAGAGTTCTGGTTTCTTTAGAGATAAATGAGTAACGCTAGTTTTTAAAAAAAATCCCGTTTTAGTTAGACTCCTAGGATAATGAAACTGGTTCAATGCTCAACGAATAGAATTTATGAAAGTTTGGTATAATTAGGACATCTGCTCATGGTTGATAATTTTATCTTTATAATTTTGCAAAGTATAGAAACATACATGAACTTTCTTATGAGAATATACTCATGAACCAGGTTCTTCAAGTAAAACTTCCCTTGATCATGCCTCAAATGTCAGAATAGAAAAACTTTGTAAGAGATTAAGGATTCATATAAACACATGTCACGGGAGTATACCAATCAAAGTATGAGACTGAATAAGAATTAGTATAGATATTTACATTGAATTAAGAACTCCTAACCAAAAAAAAATTCATCTTTTTCAATTTTTTTTCTTTTCATTGTGCATTCTGAACTGGACCTTTTAGGTTTCATCTCTAATTCCAACCTGTTCCTTTCAAAGTTTTCTCTACTCAGTGTTTTAGTGAAGATGTCAGCTATTTGTTTATCAGTAGCACAAAATTCTATGGAGATTAACCCTTTCTCATAGTTATCTCTTAAGAAGTGGTGTCTAACATCTATGTGCTTGGTCCTTTTATGATGAACAGGGTTCTTTGTCATACTTATAGCACTAGTGTTATCACAGAATATTGGTATGCACCCCACTCCTATAAAAAAGTCTACTAATTGTTGTCTGGTCCATAGTAGTTGAGCACAATAAAAAGCTGCAGCCACATACTCAGCTTCAGCAGTAGATAGGGCTACTGAATTTTATTTCTTGGTAGCCCATGATACAAGACATGAACCAAGAAAGTGAGCCATACCTTAGGTGCTTTTTCTATCCACTAGGAAACCTGCATAGTCAGCATCAGCATAACCTACTAGATCGAAATTACTACCTTTAGGGTACCATAGACACAATTCAGTAGTCCCCTTCAGATATCTCAATATCCTCTTGACAGCAGTCAAGTGAGACGTTTTAGGATTAGCTTGAAAACGAGCACAAAGTCCTACACTGAAAACAATGTTAGGTCTGCTAGCAGTAAGATACAAGAGTGAACCAATCATACCCCTATACAACTTTTGATCAACTAATGAACCAGGTTCATTAACATCTAATTTAGTGGCAGTTGCAATATGTGTATCTATTTCTTTAGAGTCTTCCATTTTAAACTTCTTGATTAGTTCTTTTGTATACTTTTGCTGATGAATCATGGTTCCATTAGGACTTTGTTTTATCTGCAAGCCTAGGAAGAAATTTAGTTCACCCATCATACTCATTTCATACTCACTTCCCATTAATTTTGCAAAGTCCTTACTCAACCTTTTAGTAGTGGCCCCAAAAATTATGTCATCAACATATATCTGTACAACAAGAAGATCTTTATCTTTTTCCTTTAGGAACAAAGTGCTGTCAATTTTACCTCTTTTGTACCCATGCTCCAGTAGGAATTTTGATAGTCGTTCATACAAACCTCTTGCGGCCTGTTTGAGCCATATAGAGCTTTGTCCAGCTTGTACACATGCTCAGGACATTCCTTGCTTTCAAATCCTGGAGGTTGTTTCACAAACACTTCCTCCTTGAGATAGCCATTTAAGAAGGCACTTTTGATAACCATCTGATGGAGACTGTATTCCATATGTGCTGCAAAGGCAATGAGGAGTCTGATTGCCTCTAGTCTTGCAACTGGGGCAAAGGTATCATCATAGTCTATCCCTTCCTCTTGGCTATAGGCTTGGACTACCAATCTTGCCTTGGAGGTCCGGTGTAGAATTAGGCTTGAATTGGCAAAGTTAGTATCTTGGCAAATTCTGGTTGATAGGTGAGATTTTGATCTGAGGGTCATAAGGGTTCCGAGAGTTGTTGTAGCTTCGTTAGGTGATTTTGGATGTGTGTGCAAAATTTCAGATCATTCGGAGGTGTTTTGGTCGGGTTTTTGATCAAATGCGTAATTCGCAAGTTTTGGAAGAACGTAGGCTTCAATCCGATGTAATTTGAGGGTTTTGGTGTTATTTGTGGTGTTTTGATGATTGGAGCAAGTTTGAATGATGTTTTAGGATGGGTTGGCACTTTTGGTTGAGGTCCCGGGGGCCTCGGGGTAATTTTGGATAGCCATTAGGATAAATTTTGGACTTACGAAATTGTTGTGTATCTGGTTTCTGGTATTTCTGCATCTGCAAAAAAGGAACCGCAGGTGCGGTTGCGTAGGTGCGGAAGGAAGGATCATAGGTGCGGGCTTGGGGAAGCATCTGCGATGCCGCAGATGAGGTAGATGAGTCGCAGAAGCAAATTTGCGTGGCCTTTGTATTTCCACAAAAGCGGACAAGTATCCACATAAGCGGGATCCGCAAATGCGGAGAGATGACCGCAGAAGCGGTCGTGGACTTAATGAAGATCCGCAGAAGTGCAGGTATAACCACAGAAGTGGTAGCCGCAAATGCAGTAAGGGAACTGCAGATGCGAAAATCACTGTTCGGAGAAGGGTTTTAAATCTCATTTTATTCTGTGAGCTTAAGTTCATTTCCACAATTTTTGATCGACCTTCATATCTCTTGGATAGAAACTGAAGGGGATTTCGACTAGGTGTGATTAGAGGTGAGTTCTTTGTCCTAAATACATGATTTAATGGTAGAATTAAAATGGAAAGTTGTGGAAATTCATCAAAAGAGGGTAAAGCTAGGGCTTGGAAATTTGGTATTTCAAAGTGGAATTTGAGGGGTCAAATAGACTCCGATTTTGGTAATTTTGATATGTATAGACTCGTGGTGAGATAAGGAATCCGGTAATGCTAATTTTCTGATTTTTTGAGAAGTGGGCCCGGGGCTCGGGTTTTGCAAATTTCGTGATTTTCGATATTTTTCGAGTCTTTACGATTGGGTTATGTTCCCTTAGCCTATTGTGATGTATTCGTTGTGATTTTGGTCAGATTCGACACGCGAGGAGGTCGATTTGAGAGGCAAGGGCATAGCGAGCTAGGATTTTGGCCGACTTGAGGTGAGTAACGATTGTAAATGATATCCTGAGGGTTTGAAACCCCGAATTTGCACACCGTAGTGCTATATTGAGGTGACTTGCACGCCGGATAGCGAGCTTGGGGTAGAGAACCGTTGGGGATTGTGACTTGGTCCGTCCCAATTGATGATTTTACAGCGTATTTGACTGAAACTTATTTGTTATTATCATGATTTGGGATGATTGCCATACTTGGGCTTCATGCCAATTATTTGAACCCTTCAGGGATTTTATCACTGTTTCTTCACTATTTGACATACTACTTGAACTCAGTCCTGTTGATTATACTATTTTGCAAACTCATCCGTTTTAATTGAACTTTGAGACTTAAATGATATTTCCGCTGTTGTTTGGGCTGAGCACCACTATTTTATTGATGCCCGAGGGGCTTATGATATTTTTTTCTTGACTGAGTGTGGCCGAGGGCCAGATGTGAGGAGACACTGAGTGATATGAGGCCGAGGGCCTGGATGTGAGGATTTTATACTATGGATCGGGCTGCACGCCGCAGCGATATATATATACATTGGATCGGATTGCACGCCACAGCGATATAATGCTTGGGCTGTAGGAGCCCCTTCGGAGTCTGCACCCCCACAGTGAGCACGGGTACCCATATGGATCAGGCTGCACGCCGTAGTGAGATTTAGATCGGGCTACACACCACAACAATATGTGGATCGGGCTGCACGTCGCAGCAGTTACTGTATGATACTGTTCTGAGAGTATTTCTGAGAGTGAGCCCTAGGGGCTGGTACTGTTTTGGGATGTCGCAGAGGGGCAAATTTTTATGTGCTCATATTGCATATTTATTTGCATTTATACCTGTTATACTGTGGTATCTATGCCCGAGGGGCAGATTTCTACTGATATTTACTGATAAATTACCTGTTTACTGGTTTTGAAAGAGATTTCATTTGATACTTCACCGATGATTTCACTGTTTTCTCAGAGAATTGTACCCGGCTTTTATACAGCATGTTGGTTGCTCTACGTGATTTCTTACTGCTTAGCTGTTATTTACCTTTATTACTCACTGAGTTGGAGTATTGGATGCATGGAGGTAGAGTTGTAGAGGTTTAGCGAGGTGACTGCCAGCGTTCGCAGCACCACTGTCTTTCTATGTTATTCATTATTCATGTTCAGTGTATTTTTTTGACTTGTAAAGTGGAATTACATTCTTATAGATGCTCGTGACTTGTGACACCCCGGTTAGGGCTGTATTGAGTTGGATTTTCGTATTTTTATCTACACTTCCTCTATTTGGTATAATTAAAACATGTTGCACTATAATTGTGTTAAATAATTGTTTTAGAAGGATGAATTGGGTTGACTGACTGGTCTTGTCTTCACGAGAGGAGCCATCACGACCAGGTTCGGGATTTGAGTCGTGACACAAATACAGCCCCATTTCCTTTCAATTTTAACCCTTAAATTGACCAAACCCCAACCCCAATTTCGGACCAGCCCAATTCCATTTAACCCAGCCCTTAACCCATTTAAAACCACCCGACCCAAACCCCGTTTTTAATCTAGGTTGTTGATCAATCTGATCAATGACCACAATTTACCCTTCCATAATTAAACCCAAACGACCTACCCTAATCTCTCATTTCCCATCCCTCTCAAACTCTCTCTAATGTTCTTGATACTCTAATCGCCTTCTACCATTTTCAACCTCCAACTCACCGGAATCCATGGCCTCTCAGGCCATGGATAACATATACTCACCTCCTATTACTCCTATGTACCTGATACTTGAAGATTCGAGGCCAGATCTCGAAGGTCTTCACTCAGACCTTCACCGACTCGAGGTTTCCAGCCATCTCCGACCTTGCTCTGGCGTATCCTAGCCCTTTGAGCCTGATTCCAGCCTTCTCTGACTCCGATCGGTGACTTTTCCAAGTCTTTCTCATTCTAGGGTTCCTTTTAAACCCTAACCTTTCGAGGTTTTCTCGGATTCTTTTTAGATTCGTTGTGTATCTATGCTCTACTTGAGTTTTCAAATGATTTCCCTAATTTTTCTTTTGAAATTTACTTCCAAAACCCTTCTATTCACATTTAGTGTTTTCTGGAAAGTGTTTAAGTGTTTTATGATTTTTATTCTTTATTGTTCGTATTGTTTCTCTTACTATGTTTCCTATATCATGTTCTCACTTGCTTTCTACTGTGTTCTTATACTTTTTCTTTTACCATGTTCTTGTATATTCTTCTACTGTGTTTTCTATGCTATGTTCTCACATTCGTTTTTACTATATTCTGCTATTTTCTTCCACTATGATTTGATGTGCTTCTCCTACTGTATCCTTCTACCATGTTCTTAAGTGTTCTTACTATTTTACCTTGTTTAAAGTTTTCTTCTAAAATACCTGCTTAAGCATGTGTTTCTTATACTGTTTCTTCTACTATCAGTTGTTCTCTCATTATGCTTTGAATTAGCTTTTTCACTCAGTTTGCTTTGATCTTTTTACTTGTTTGCATGTTTTCTCATGAGTTTCTGAAAAGAAATCTCTGAGCCTGTTGCCTCCTCATCTCTGTATTTGACTCGAGTCAGAAACCCTAGAATTTGGGGGGGGGGGGGTTTCCTCCGAGTTTGGTTATATGATCAAACTAGGACTTATTTCTAAGTTTGAATTTTTTCTCATTTGCACAAAGTTCTGATTCTCCTACACCAGACACTTCTATTGAATAGCATGAAAAGTTTTATCCATGTTTAACGTGTCTGTATGCTTTTTATATATGATGATTCTTTCTTCAAAGAGGTTTTCAAACTAGTGATTGATTTAGAATTCCTTTTTAATAGGTCTAATTGATTGTTACTGATTTTCCTTAAGTTAAAACCTTTTCCACCTTTCTGACTTGGTTCATTCATACCAAATCTTTGATCTCTGATTTCCGGGCTGTTAGCTGATTCCCTTGCCTTATTTGCACAAACAGTGTACTTTCAGAAAACCTGTCCTTAAATAACCTTTATGTATCTGCCTTCAATTATATGCTTTACACAAGGGTTTGATTAATTTTTTTCATTAATTATTTTTTCCCGTTTGAATTTGAATCCCTTAATTAAAGGGAGTCTTATGTAATTGATTGACAATCCGTCTTCAATTATTTTCTTACCTTATTCTTGCATGACGTTCACACTATAAATACACGACCCTTTTTTCACAAGACATACGATTGAACACACTTCAAACTACACAATTGCACAATTCTCTTCTGAACTTATACTTAGAGTATTCTTGCATCTTGTATGCACTTTGGCTTTTACAAGACTACTTCTTCTCTTTACTTGTCTCTTTGAAACTGATATGTCCTAACATAATTTTCAGCATCACCCCAATGTGTTTATTTACAGTCCTTGTATCTATATCAATTTTTTTGTGCAGTTTAACATCTAACTTAATATGCCTATATGCTACTGCTTGCTTCTCTTTCTTGTGAACACTTACTCCCTATCCCATTACCCCATATGTGTTTGTGAGTGGGGACTTAGGGCATGGCTACAAGAATTTTTGTCCACGGACTGAGTTTTGAGCCCTAATCTCTAAGAAGGCTGGAGGGTGTGCCAGTATGTCTCATTGCTGGGTAAGCCTCATTGCTTGCTCTTTCTTTGTATCCTGCTTCTATTATGAATCCTCATACCCCATTCCCCTATGTGTGCTGAGTTAAAGTTCATGGCCTGGAAGCATCCAAATTGCTGCCCAGGGCTGAACCTGACCTTCAATAGGTCCTAACTCCACAATTTAAAGCTGACAGGCTGGTCAGGGGTGTGCCAGCATCCCAATTGCTGGGCATGACCACCAGCCTACCATGGCCTTCCCTAATCCCCCCTTTATTGCACTTACACTTACTCCTAGTCTCTAAGTTCTGCCCCTCTCCTATGAGCCTTGCCTTGGGACCCTGAGTTCCCTCCGAACTTGGACATTTGAGGGCTGGCCCTTCCATACTGCACTATAATTCTATAACGATATTTGGGGTGTAAGCATTGCCTGGAGTTCATGAAGCTCCTTGGAACTTTGACATATCCCAAATAAGAGAAAGGCTTTGGAAATCTGATATTTGGAAATTGGTTTATTTCATGTATCATACTAGGAGTCTGAATTAGCCTCTCCTTGGTTGGATTTTTAATTTCTGATGCAATTTACTCTTTTTGGATTCATTCAAGTTGTAATAATTTTTAATAACTACGGAGCGTATAGTAAAATATAGGGAGGGTCTCTCATGTTATGCATGTGGGGTAGACATCCTGCCTTAGGTTTTATTTCTGCAATCACATCATCTTTGTTTATGTATCTGCATATAAATATCCTACCTATAGGTCATTTCACTATACATTTAGAAATCCTGTCTATAAGCCATTTCATTACGCATTTAGAAATCATGTCTATAAGTTTATTCACATCTGCATATAGAAATCATGTCCATAAGTTTATTCACATCTGCATATAGAAATCATGTCTATATGTTTATTCACATCTGCATATAGAAATCATGCCTATAAATATATTCATCTGCATATAGAGACCATGACTGTAGGGGTTTTCTGCACTTCTGCATATCATCTATCACTAGGCAAATGGTTTATAGGCTCAAGTAACAAAATGCACTCTAGATACCATGTCTATAGGACTTTTGCACTTTTATAAATATTTTAAAATCAATCACGCTTAGAAAGTGTGCATATAGGAATAACTAACTGAATTTGAATCATCTATCTCGCTTACAAGTCTAAAATCAATGGTAAAGTCATTTTAAAATCTGTAGAACTTTTGTGTGTTTCTAAAATCAGTGATCCCTCTTTAAAATCATTGTGCCTTTCTGCACTGTTAGATATCATGATTACAGGCCTCATCTTGGCAAACCTGTAGGTAATTAACCAACTATACCAGTCTTAATAATTACAACCAGCATTCAGGTCTAATTCGGACATCTTATCTTAAAATATGTAATATATCAGCCACCCTTCCTACGTTAAGTTTAATTAAAGACCTAACCAGTACTTGTAAGTCATGCTAAATAATTTGCTACTTTAAATGAGGAGGCCTACTTGAGCCTTAATTGCTATGTGCTTCCCTTTTAGATGCTGTTTGTTATTGCTTGTCACCTAGATTTTTATCCTTTTGAACTTCTGAAAAGCCTCAACTCCCACCTCTTTAGGATTAGTAGTCTCACTACCTTCGAGACTGATAGGATTGGGGTAGGTAATAGCATGCAATAAGTAACGATACCATTCCGCGCTTTAATACCTTAACGGGGTGGAAAGGATAGCCATTGAGATGATGATCACGCGATAACACCATGCGTATGATTGGCTATCGGTGTTGTATGGATGATCCATGTATTTTAATACCTTAACGGGGTGGAAAGGATAGCCATTGAGATGATGATCACGCGATAACACCATGCGAATGATTGGCTATCGGTGTTGTATGGATGATCCATGTATTTTACAAACCTAGGACCCTCTCCCTTTATGTAATTATTTTAGATTGTCAATTTTCAGTTCTTTAAAAATTCTAGATTTTGTTTCAGTCATTAAAATTCCCCCTTCAATTTGTGCACTGCCATCTTATTCTAAAAAATTTTCTGCTTACCCACTTCAGTGTCTGATTATTTATATTCATTTTTCTGTACTTAGACATTCTTTCAAATAACTAGGAAATCACCTAGTTCCTAATTTCAGCATGTTTAGAAACCATTATATATATCTACTTGAGGTCTTTATGTGAAATTATCTCGTATTCTTACTTTCTTTAAAGTCACAATTGTAGCATGGCCGGGAACCACACTAGTGGATCTTGGGGGGTGGCTAACACCTTGCCCCCGAAATAATTTCTAGCCCTTACCCAAACTCTAGTTTTCCAACTCAAACATTTCTTAGTGTCCTAATGCACTTAATCATTAGGTGGCGACTCTTCAAACTACAAAACCCAATTCTTAAAAGGGAAAAGAGTTGTTCTCCCAAATGTCGTAAACCTGATTTCGCCTTTAAAAGGAAAAGGGGGCATCGACAGGTACATCTGCCGCGTCCTGAGAACGAAGAGTCTCCCTCTTTATTCTCTTTTGTAGTGTTAGCCCTTCTATTAGATTGTTGATGTAGACATTCCGGAGTTAGAGCATTTTACTATATTTCCTTCAGCTTGTTTTCCCGTGAGTTTCCAGGTTTTGAGATAGTGATATAGAAATTTTGAGATATTATGCTGTATATGCTGAGCAGCATTCTATATATCGTACCTTTTTAGTTATTCTTGATTTTAGATTTATATTTCCACGAGTTTTAATTTATCTTCCGTACTTATTAGGCTTACCTAGTCGTAGGGACTAAGAGCCATCACGACAGTTCACGGGAGGGGGGGGGGG
>MU670861.1:90291-184153 GCA_026770625.1 Nicotiana glauca | reverse complement strand
GGATACCAACTTGATACCTTTTAAGTGAGATTTTGAGAAGAGTTGCTTTATGGAGAATGTATGGGTCAAAATCTGATCACAAGTGGATTACCATTAAAGGAATGATAAGGGATCGACCAAGCCATGGACGTACCCGTAAGGTATAATGGCGATGAATGTCTCGACCACTGTCGAGATCGAGCCATCGAAAGGCTTGCATGGCAGAGTATATGCAGTCATGCTTGAGCGAGTAAAGAGGGTCATAGTCAAGAAAGGACATGCTGGTTAAAGTCTGTTGGACAAAGGGGAAGATGGATAATATATATATGACAGTTCATGGGAGGGGGGGGGGGGAACTGGGGTCGTAACAAGTTGGTAGCAAAGCTCTAGGGTCATAGGAGTCATGAAAACAGGCCGGTATATTAGAGTCTCGTTGATCGGTATAGACACGTCTGTACTTATCTACGAGAGGCTATGTAACTGTTACGAAAAATTCTAATTCATTGATTTCCTTGTCGTAGAATTCTAAACTTCTATCTTCTATTCTCTTACAGATGGTGAGGACACGTGCTACTCGAGACGATCAGGCACCCGCACCCCCTACTGGAGCCGCCAGAGGCCGGGGCTAGGGTAGAGGTCGAGGACGCCCTCGTGGTATAGCCAAAGCACCTGCGCGAGCTACCGCCGAGGTACCACCGGTAGTACCAGCCGGAGTCTAGACACCTAACATGTATGCTACTACTACTCCAGCAATCCAGTATACTTTGGCATAGTTTATGAGCATGTACACCACTTTGGCTCAGGCAAAGTTCCTTCCCCTTGCTGCAGCCACATCCCAGGCTGTGGGACGAGTATAGACTCCCACCACCTATATTTCTAAGCAGCGAGTGCATGTTGAGCAGGTTCCAGAGGTTATTCCTGCACCGTTCACAGCACCAGTTCAACCCGAGGATAGGACAGCAGCTTCAGAGGATGAGCAACGGAGACTTGAGAGGTTCAAGAAATATGATCCTCCTATATTTAGTGGGTTAGCATCAGAGGATGCCTTGGCATTCATGGAGGAGTGCTACCGTATTCTCAGTACTATGGTCATATTAGGATCGGGCGAGGTTTCCTTTACTACCTTCCATATTCATGGAGCCGCCTATCAGTGGTGGCGTGCTTAAGAGTTAGACAATCCGGGTAAGGCAGCTTGCCTGACTTGGGCTCAGTTTTTAGAAATGTTCATGAGGGAGTATCTCCCCTAGAGTCATAGGGACGCCTGGCATGTGAAGTTTGAGCATATGCGCTAGGGTACTATGACTGTCTCGGAGTATGCTGTCTGTTATATTGACTTGGCTAGACATGCACCAGCCTTAGTTTCTACAGTTCGCGAGAAGGTTCACCGGTTCATTGAGGGGCTTATTCCCAGCATCAGATCTATCATGGCTCGTGAGTTAGAGATGGATATATCATATCAGCATATGGTGAGCATTGCTAGGAGGATTGAGGGTATGTATGCTAGGGATAGAGAGGAGAGGGAGGCCAAGACGTCTCGAGAGTCGGGCCATTATTCTGGTGCTCGTGCCCTTGCTACAGGTCATCATAGTAGGGGTCATATGGGCCGCCCCGTTCATTCAGCTCTTCCAACAGCCAATGGTATTCCAGCTCCACCTAGGCCTGGGGAGCCTTATTATGCACCTCCAGTCTCTAGTGCGCCTCCGGCACGGGGTGCTTCCCGTAGTTAATCCAGCAGACCTGGATCGAGCCAGTCACAGCAATTGTATCCTCCCAAAGCTTGTTTTGAGTGTGTTAACACATGCCATATGGTGAGGGATTGCCCCAGAATTGGGAGGTCTGCACCCCCACAGACCCCTCAGTCGCAACACACCATGCAGAGCTCTCAAGCTATGGTCCAAGCACCAATTGTTACTCCACCGGCCCAGCCAGCCAGAGGTGGAGGTCGGGGAGGTGGAGGTCGCCCTCGAGTGGGGAGGCCAGGCCAGATATTATGCTCTTCCAGGCCATACTGAGGCTGCTGCCTCCGATTTTGTCATCATAGATACTATCTTGGTTTGTCATAGAGATGCATCAGTTCTATTCGATCCATGCTCCACTTACTCTTATGTGTCTTCTTATTTTTCTCTGTATTTGGGTGTACCCCGGGATTAATTTAAGTTCCACAATTTATGTTTCTACTCCTGTGGGAGATTCTATTATTGTGGACCGCGTTTACTGGTCATGTTTGGTTATTCTTGGTGGTTTTGAGACAAGAGCCAACTTATTATTGCTCAGTATGGTTGATTTTGATATTATTTTGGGCATAGACGTGTTTTTGCACCATTATGATATTCTTGATTTTCACGCCAAGACTGTGACACTAGCCATGATAGGTGTATCGCGTATTGAGTGGAGGGGTGCCTTAGGTCACACTCACAGGAGAGTTATTTCTTTCCTTAAGGCTCAACATATGGTTGAGAAAGGTTATGATGCATACTCAGTTTATGTGAGAGATACCAGCATGGATACTCCTTCTGTTGATTCAGTCCCAATATTATGGGATTTCCCTGGTGTGTTTCCAGCTGATCTTCCGGGCATGCGACCCGATAGGGACATTCATTTTGGCATTGATCTGCTGCCGGGCACTTAGCCCATCTCTATCCCCCCGTACCGTATGGCTCCTCCTGAGTTGAAGGAGTTGACGGAGCAATTATAGGAATTACTTGATAAGGGTTTCATTCGGCCCAGTGTATCGCCTTGGGTTGCTCTTATGTTATTTGTGAAGAACAAGGATGGTTCTATGCGCATGTGTATTGATTACCGCCAGTTGAACAAGGTTATAGTGAAGAACTCTTATCCTTTGCCTCGTATTGATGATCTGTTTGACCAGCTTTAGGGCGAAAAATGAAAACAGAAGCTGGAAGATGATTTTTTGTTCCTTTTTTTTTATCTCTAGACGCGAAAAACAAAAACGAAAGTGGATGTCATCAATAAAAACAATCACAAACGAATCAAGATATGGCCAGAAAACACTGTGCATCAGATGTATGAAGGCTACTAGGGCGTTAGTCAGCCCAAAAGACATAACAAGTAACTCGTAATGACCGTACCAAGTCCTAAAGGCAGTCTTTGGGATATCTGGCTCCCGAATCTTCAACTGATGGTAACGTGAGCGGAAAGCAGCACCTAAGGATAGTGCCCCAGACCTTGAGAGAGAAGAAGTTGTATGCTAAGTTCTTACAAAGTGAGTTTTGGTTGGATTCCGTGCCATTCTTGGGTCATGTGGTCTCGGGAGAGGGTATTCAGGTAGATCTAAAGAAAGTGGAGGCCGTGCAGAGTTGGTTCAGACCATCCTCAGCTACAGAGATCCATAGTTTTCTTGGCTTGGCGGGTTATTACTGTCGATTTGTTTAGGGGTTTTCATCTATTGCAGCACCTATGACCAGATTGACCCAGAAGGGTGCTTTGTTCCAGTGGACAGACGAGTGTGAGACGAGCTTTCAGAAGCTTAAGAGAGCCTTGACTATAGCCCCGATTTTGATATTTCCTACTGGTTCGGGGTCTTATACTGTCTATTATGATTCCTCGAGAGTTAGCCTTGGAGCGGTGTTGATGCAGGACGGTAGGGTGATTGCCTATGCATCCTGATAATTGAAGATACATGAGAAGAATTATCCACTCCATGATCTTGAGTTAGCTGCTATTGTTCATGCCTTGAAGATCTGGCGTCATTACTTGTACATTGTGACTTGTAAGATATATACTGATCACCGAAGTTTGTAGCATATGTTCAAGTAGAAGAACCTTAATTTGCGTCAGATGAGATGGCTTGAGCTGTGGAAGGATTATGACATCACTATCTTATATCACCCGGGCAAGGCCAATGTGGTGGCTGATGCTTTGAGCCACCGAGCAGCGATTTTGGGGAGTTTGGCTTATTTACCAGTAGCAGAGAGGCCTATGGCGATGGATGTTCAGGCCCTAGCCAGCCAGTTTGTGAGATTGGATCTTTCGGAGCCCAGCCGGGTACTAGCTTGCGTGGTCTCTCGTTCTTCCTTGTTCGATCGTATTAAGGAGTGGCAGTATGATGACCCTCATTTGCTTGTCCTCAAGGACAAGGTTCAGCATGGTGATGCCAGAGATGTGACCATTGGCGAGGATGGAGTATTCAGGATGTAGGGTCGGGTCTATGAACCTAATGTTAATGGGTTTCGGGAGTTGATTCTAGAAGAGGCCCATAGTTCGCGGTATTCCATTCATCTGGGTGCCGCGAAGATGTACCATGATTTGAGGCAGCACCACTGGCGGAGGCAAATAAAGAAGGATATAGTTAGGTTTGTAGCTCGGTGCCTTAATTGTCAGCGGGTGAAGTATGAGCATCAGAGACCGGGTGGATTGCTTTAGCAGATAGAGATTCCAGAGTGGAAGTGGGAGTGGATCACCATGGACTTCATATCTGGACTCCCATGGACTTTGAGGAAGTTCGATGCTATTTGGGTTATTGTGGATCAGCTGAATAAGTCCTTGCATTTCATCACTATGTGTACTACCTATTCCTCGGAGTGGTTGGCCGAGATTTATATCTGGGAGATTGTCCGTCTGCATGGTATTCCAGTTTCCATTATTTTAGACAAAGGTACTCAGTTCACATCATAGTTTTGGAGAGCCGTACAGCAGGAGTTGCGTACTCGGATGGAGTTGAGCACAGCATTTCATCCTCAGACGGACGGGTAGTCTGAGCACACTATTCAGATTCTTGAGGATATGCTCCGTGCGTGTGTGATTGAGTTTGGAGATTTTTGGGATCAGTTTTTGCCACTAGCAAAGTTTGCCTACAATAGCAGCTATCAGTCCAGCATTCAGATGGCACCGTACGAGGCCTTATATAGTAGGCGATATAGATCTCCGGTGGGTTGGTTCGATCCAGGTGAGGCCAGATTATTGGGCATAGATTTGGTTCAGGACGCGTTGGAGAGAGTCAAGGTGATTCAGGATAGGCTCCGCACAGCCCAGTCCAGACAGAAGAGTTACGCGGACCGGAAGGTTCGTGATGTTTCCTACATGGTTGGAGAGCGGGTTCTGCTTGGGGTTTCGCCTATGAAGGGCACTATGAGATTTGGTAAGAAGGGGAAGTTGAGTCTGAGGTTTATAGGCCCTTTTGAGATATTGAGGCACGTTGGGGAGGTTGCTTATGAGCTTGTCTTACCTCCCAGCCTGGCAGGGGTTCATCCAGTATTTCATGTTTCGATGCTTCGTAGATATCACAGTGATCAATCACACGTGTTGGATTTCAGTTCAGTCTGGTTGGACAAGGATCTATCTTATGTTGTGGAGCGAGTGGCTATATTGGACATGCAGGTTAGAAAGTTGAGGTCAAAGAACATCACATCCGTGAAGGTTCAGTGGCGGGGTCAGCTAGTCGAGAAGGCGACCTGGGAGATCGAGCAGGATATGCGCAGCACGTACCCTCATCTTTTCATTACTTCAGGTATATCTTTGTGCTAGTTCGAGGACGAAGAATGTTTAAGTGTGGAAGGATGTAACGAACCGGCCGATAGTTTTTGGAATTTACGGCCCGATACCCTATTAACTGCTTTCCCCAAGTTAATTTCTTCTAATTTGATTTGTCAGGACGTTCAGTTTTAAGTTTTGGAGAAATTTGGGACACTTAATACCTAAATGAGAGCTTAAGTGTTAGGAAATTGATCGTAGACAGAACAATGTGAGGACGGCCTCGGAATGGAAATCTGATGGTTCTGTTAGCTCCATTGGGTGATTTTGGGATTAGGAGCATATTCGTATTGTGTTTTGGAGGTCCGTAACTAATTAAGTCTTGAAATGTCGAAAGTTGAATTTTGGATATTTTCGGTTTGACAGTGAGATTTTGATCCGAGGGTCGGAATGGAATTCCGAGAGTTGAAGTAGTTCCGTTATGTAATTTGGGATGTGTGTGCAAAGTTTCAGATCATTCAGACGTGGTTTGGTTAGGTTTTTTATCAAAAGTGTATTTTGAGGAAATTTGGAGTTCTTAGGCTTAAATCCTTGATTAATTCGAGTTTTCGATGTTGTTTTAGGTAAATGATTGGTACAAGTTTGAATGACGTATTAGGTGCGATTGGTGTTTTTGGTTGAGGTCCGGGGGGCCTCGGGATTATTTTGGATGGTTGACGGTAAGAATGAAGAAGTGTTGCAGCAGCTGTAGTATTGCTGCTTCTGGTATTTTCGCATCTGTGGCTTGGGAACTGCAGATGCGGTGCTGCAGAAGCTGCTAAAGGGCCGCAGAAGTGCTTTGAGTCATTCCTTCATAAAACCGCAGATGCGGTGAGAGGCCCACAAAAGGGGAACCGTAGGAGCGGTTAGATGTCCGCAGATGCGAAAACTGGTCACTTAAGGGAAAGTCGCAGATGCAACTCTTGTTCTGCAGAAGTGGGACCGCAGATGCAGTCCCAAGGCCGCAAATACGGAAGTAGCTAGGCAGAACATATAAATAGTTGCCTTTGCGAAAATTGGCTATTCTTCCACCATTTTCATCCGAGTTTGAAGCTTTTAAGAGGGGTTTTTGAGGAAATCAAAGGTAAATCACTTGGAGGTAATGTCCTTGACTTCATAACTCATTTTTATGTGATTAAAGACCTAACTAATGGTGTGAAATTTGGGGAAAAGGGGTAACTAGGGCTTGAGTTTAAGAGACCTTCAATTGAGGATTTGAGGGGCCATTTGGACCCCGATTTCAATGTTCTTGTTATGAATAGACTCGTGGAAATACAAGGTTTCTAAAAATATAAATTTCACCCGATTCTGAGACGTTGGCCTAAGGGGCATTTTGTTCATTTTACATGATTTCGCGTATTAGCTTAGAATTTAATTATAGAATCAGTTTTTTGAAGTGTTATTTACAAAATACAACTGAATTGAATAGATTCGGGCCATTTGGATTCGGATACTCATGGAAAAGGTGTGGTTTCGAGTTGATTTTGAGCAGGTGCGAGGTAAGCGGTTTGTTTAACTTTGTGCAGGAGGCCTTCCCCCTTAGGATATGATATTTGGTAATTGAATGTCTTGTACGTGAGGTGACGAGCACGTACTTGAGCTAATTGTTAAAATCCAGTTTTACTTTAAGTATTTTAACTGAGTTATTTTCTTACTTGTTTTACTCTACTTGCAAACATAGCATGTGTTAGTTTAGAAAAGCATGCTTAGTTGACTTAATTGCATATTTTCTTAAACTGCCTTAATTGCATTACGTAAAGCATGTTAGTCTACAATTAACTGTCTACTTGTTATGGACTTAGTATTTATTTCGATATTCTTGAGCTGCTGCTGTGTGTTTTAAATTAGGACTACGGGACGGCATCCTGGGAGATCCCCTGTGTGTATTTATGATCCGGATTGAGGTGCGGGATACCAAGAGATCCCTAGCATGTGTATTGAGGATACCAAGAGATCCCTAGCATATGTATTGAGGATACCAAGAGATCCTCGGGAAACCAAGAGATCTCTAGTGTGTATATTGAGGATACCAAGAGATCCCGACTATTTATCTCGCTGTGAGGGGCATTTCCTTGTAGTTTTGCTTTATCTCTGTTTATGTTATTGCACTCTTATCATACTTTGTATATCCTTATTATAGACTATTAGTTTTACTGCTTATTTACCCTGTCATTTCATTATATATATACTTGTCTCAGTAGGGCCCTGACCTTCCTCGTCACAACCCGACCGAGGTTAGGCTTGGCACTTACTGAGTACCGCTGTGGTGTACTCATGCCCTTCCTGTGCATGTTTTTCATGTGCAGATCCAGGTACCTCTACACAGGCTTACCATCCTTGAGGCAGGGAGAGCTTTCGGAGACTTCGAGGTACATCTGCCGCGTCCGCAGACTGACGAGTCTCCCTCTTTATTCTCTCTTGTAGTGTTAGCCCTTCTATCAGACTGTTGATGTAGACATTCCGGAGTTAGAGCATTTTACTATATTTCTTCCAGCTTGTGTTCCCGTGAGTTTCCGGGTTTTGGAATAGTGATGTAGAAGTTTTGAGATATTGTGCTTTATATCCCGATCAGCATTCTATATACCGTACCTTTTTAGTTATTCTTGGTTTTTTGATTTATGTTTCCGCAAGTTTTGATTTATCTTCTGTGCTTGTTAGGCTTACCTAGTCGTAGGGACTAGGTGTCGTCACGACAGTTCACGGGGGGTGAACTAGGGTCGTGACAGTAAAAGGAAGATTTTATTCATGAAAGTTTATTGTGCTATGAAATTTGGAATCAACTTGAAAAATTACAACTATCAGAAAATATGCATGCGAAAACAGATCCTACTTTTTGTGAATATTTACTGAGAATTGGTGATGGAAAAGAACGACAAAATGGCTATGGAAAATTGAAATTCTCATTTTCTCATTATTCCTCCGAGTTACTTATCCTAATTTATACAAATGCCATTCAAATACTTCTTTTATTACTTCTCGTGCTATTCTAACAACCAAAAATAATTTCGTTGATGAAATAAATGACATGCTTCTTGCTCAATTTCCAACTGTCATGACCCAAAATCCACTAAGGGTCGTGATGGCGCCGGACACCATTGTCAGGCAACCCAACAACAAATAACTAGAAACTTCTTGTTTTAAAACTTATTGAAGTCATTCCGTTTGATACATTTAAACGACAAGTAGTGAAATTTGTTGAATTTAGGAAATGTCTTTAACCACTTTAATATTGAACAATTCTATAACCATCCCAGAACCCGGTGTCACAAGTGCATGAGCAATTTCTAAGAAATAATATAATACAATAACTATCCGGAATATAATATTGGACAGAAAATAAATACAATAATTTGAAATAGACTTTCGGGCTGCAGGTCATCTCGAGAAATGCAGCTCACCTAAGTTTCCATATCAACCATACTGCTACGCCCTCTAAGACACTAAAGATACATGTGCATGTGCAATAAAAATGTACAGAAGAGTAGAATGAGTCCGAAAATAACGTGTAACCAATGAGTATCCCATCTAATCTCGAAGAAATAGAGACGAGAGGTCGACTTTGACACATACTAGTGGTCCAATAATGATATATTATTAATGCGAATAATCACGCATTTATTAAGGATGACAGTAATTTCAAGTAAGCCACGAACAGGTGAAAGTCCCTTTTTATGTTAGAGGTCTCCGGGTTCATAACCCATTAGTTTCCAATTATCTCAAGTCGGGTAGAGCAAATATCAATCTCAAAAAATCTCAAGGCAAGCAATATAAGCATGCGCAAATCATGCCGAGGTCGTACAGCCTGATCCAACAGAAATGTAAAATGTGCACTACCGAGGGTCGAACGGCGCGAACCATAGATGCATCTATTACCCCGCTCGCGCATCATACCTATGATGCGGTCAACATAAATAAAAAAATACCGTGCTCGTGAATCATACATGCGACGCAGGTACACATAGAAATACATACTCAAACATCCAATTAAGAATTTATAGGGGAAACATTTACCTAAATAAAAGTCGATTCTCATTTAACAATTTAAGAAAATGAAGTTTAATCCTTTTAGAAATTCATTTACTAATTCGATGTGATTTAAGCAATTCAAGTTGTCAATAGGTTTACAGTTAATCCAAGCATAGCATGCTCTTGGGTCCTAGACTACCCGGACAATAGCATAATGTAAGGCCCTGGAAAAATTTTGCTAAGTAATTTAGGATTTCGTGGTGCCACATAGGCTAATTATAATATTTTATGTGCTATTAATATGGTGAGCATTGTGAGCACGTGATTTTTGCCCCATATGAACTATTCCCAAAGAAAATCAAAACAAAAATTTTCTGTTTTATTGTGTACATTTTTGTGAATTTTTCGTGATTATTTTAGTATTTGTTTGCATTTGTGTGTGCATGTTTATTTGTTTAAATTAATGAAAATACAAAAATATGTCGCATTTGCATTTAGGATTTAATTCTACAATTAGGAGTAATTAATTTTGTTTTACAAAATGAAAAAAATCACAAAAAATAATGTACTTCGCATTTTTAGTGTTAATGTCAAATTGTGTGATTTTTCTTTTATTGTATTATGTGTGATAATTATTATTAAGAGTTAATTAGTATTTTAAGTTAATTTTTGGTTTTATGATTTAATCTAGGATTTTGGTTTTTAAATTAGGAATAGAAGGAAAGAAACAAAATAAAAAATGGAGAGAAAATCGGATTGGACCACTTCAATTAAAAGGGAAATCAGGCCCAAAAGCACTAAAATAGCCCAATTCAAACACCCCTTACCCGGTCTTCTTGAGTTGGCAATACGACCGTCCAAACGACATCTTTGTCACGCTCAATCTGGGTCGTTGATCTCACTTGATCAACGACCCAGATCACCCCTCCCATAACCCGTTCTGGAACCGTTCCCTGTACCCGGTCTAACCTGACCCCCTCACAAAACCAAACGGCGTCGTTTCTCATTAGTAAATTGATCTAGGCCGTTGATCTTGTTTGATCCAACGCCCCTCCTCGAATATAGATTTGAAGACATGAACCCTAGCGCCGCCACAAGATCCTTTGGTGGCGGCGCCAAACCTAAACCGCCCCAAATCAACACCAGTTGACCACCCAAACCCCCTTGTTCCAAATCCCGTGTCAGTTCCACTCGAATCAAGCCGGAATTCGACAAATCTTAAATCGACTGGACGAACCATAGAAGAACCAAAAACTGGGAATCAATCCAAAAGGGAAAAATTGAGGTCGTGACCAACCTTAGTCGTGTGTTCTCAGTCGAGAACACTCGATTAAGGTCCATTTCGACTTCAAACTTAAGTTGAGGTTTCGACTAAAACGAATGGGAGTTTGGTCTGAGGTTTAGAGGTATTTTCCTCTCTTTTCTTTTATTTTGTTGGTTTTTATTGCTTATCTGATTAAGTATCATTGTAATTTATCATTTTTGTCAATTATTTTCTTCCTTCTCCAACAGAACTTTTTCTGGTCCAATTTTCATCACTGATTTGTTAGTATATCTATTAGGCTGTGAATCGTTTGAATGTGTTTGTCCGTTAGTGTGATTTTAAAGTCAGTGACCATAAGTTCTTGTAAGAAAGAAAACTGTGACTGTGCCTGCAGATGTTTGTTGTTACTATTGGTTTAAATTGTTGCATTTGTATTATGTTTGATTCCCTATTAGAAATCCAATACTGAGTTTCAAATGATTAGGAGGAATATTTGGTGTCAAAAACTGAAGTTGCACTCTGCCTAGTTCACTTACTAGTTGAATTAGGAATCAGTTTGGTTAATCGTTAGGAGGATTGGTTATAGCTGATGGGCAGTAAATCATAGGGGTTTCAGGAGTAGTTTAGGATGTCAAAACTTAGACAAATGATCTAGTTGAGTGGGATGTCAGTAAAGTGCTAAGGAGCCAATTAAACTGATGACTTTGTTTAATAAGCGATGGGCTGGAAAGGTCAGAAGTACATAGGGGATTGATTAAACAACATGCAGCCTATACTTGATTGAGTCTAATAATAGGTTAGACACTTAATAGTGGGGAATAAAGACATAAGGGTATGGGGAGGTTTTAAGAGAAGTGATTAAAGTATACGTTGCTCATACCCAATTGAATAAAAAATGAATTAAACACATGGTAGTGGGGAGGGCGGAGAATATCATGGGCAGATATATTTTCCTAATAGTGGAATGCTCCTAAGGGCTGGAGATGATAGGGTTCATTGGTTATAAATGGAGGGAGTTTTGACAGAGTGAAGGATCCTTTTTTTTATCAGTCTTCAGGGCTTTGGGAGATTCTTATTGCTTAAGACAAAAAGGGTTGAACACATTGATATACAGAGAGTTTCCTCCTTTTATTTCAAACAACAGTGTTTTAGTAATATGAGGATTCAATATTTTTGAAGTAATTTGAAATTATTCCTCTTTGCAAACTGAGCAAACTTCTGATTTAGAGTCTATTGTTCCATTGAAGTTCATGAGTTGATTTTCAGTTTTTGATTTATTAAAACAATTTTGGATTCATCTGAGAGTTCAAAAATAGACTAATTTTGATTATTCTGGAGAGTTTTGGCTTAAGTTGTTGGGGGAATACTTTTCTATTAGGATTTTCTCTTTTAAAAGGAGCTGTTTGCTTTGTTTGGTTCACTGAATCTAGATTTCACTGTTGTTGATCCCTGTGATTTGCTGTGTTATTGCTACTGTCCACTCTTCTGTTGCTAACTCCTCCTTTCTCTTGTCGTAATTCAATTTCCAGGTATGTCTTAGACTCAAGAGGTATTGGAGAATGACTCTGCATGTATGAATACCCATGAAATTGAATAATGAAGAGCTATTTGCTGAAGAATATTTCTTATTGTCTTCTAGTTTAAATTTTGGTTTTAGTTGAACTAGTTAAACAATTTTGTACTAGACCATATTTGGACTGTGAGTATTTGTTTTCTTAGACCTGTGGGAGCATTCTTAGCTAAACATTCAGTTATACTTGTGTTCAGTAGAGCAATGTCTTAGCTAGCTGAGGTTAACTGCAGTGGTCGTTTCGGTTGCTTCATGAAGTTATTCTAGCAATAATATAGTTGCAATGAAGTCATTTTACAAAGATGTTTCAGTAGTAACTAAGTCTGTTTGAAATACTGGATAAGTATGCTAGGGAATATGAAGGATATAAATAGCCAAACTATGTAATCAGGGTGGTAGTTCATGAGCATTTTACTCAATCCAGTATTTGCATTTAATCCTGTCTAGGGTACTGAGTATTAAAAGCAAAAACTAAATTTCAGCAAGTATTTGGCCTTGTTTAAATTAGGATCGTGGTTCATTTTGGCGAAAAGGGCTGGAAGCCTATATTTTGGCAATTTGGGTTTTCAGTGTTTGAACAAGTTGGCCCAGGTCCTGCTTCACACTACATTCGTTTGGACCTGGGACCAGGCTAGCGAGTAGCCCGCCCGTATGCGTACTTAGGTTTTGATTTCAAACGGGTTGCGTTCATGACCCAATTATAATAGTTCTTAAAACATATAATTAACTAGGATTTTTCTTTATTTTAGAGACAAAATAAATATAAAATCATAGTCGCTTTAGGATATCCTTGAATAATAACGAGACGAGCCTCGCCAAACAAAAATACGTAAATTGCGGGGCCCTCAATAAATGGTTAAAATAAAATATTTAGAATTCGAGATGGACCGTTTAGTGAATTTCACGGCCTTCCCCAAAGATAATAACGCGCTAGTCACTTTAGGCGAACTCTTAATAATTTACTTTCTTAAACTCAGGTGCACATTTATGTGACCCAAATCCAAATCTCAACGGAGTCAAAATATGTCAATAACCACAGGTGCATTGATGTGACGTGGTTCGAGATAGGTTTTCACGACGTTGCAATTCTCGTTAAAAATAATAATAATAAAAAGCGATTAAAAGTAAAAATGCACATAGGTTTGAACATGTATTAAATCAGATTTTAGCCAAATATAGTACTTGAGTGACCGTGCTAGAACCACGAAACTCGGGAATACCTAACACCTTCTCCCGGGTTAACAGAATTCCTTACTCAGAATTTTGGTTCGCGGACTGTAATACAGAGTCAATCTCTTCCTAGATTCGGGATTCAACCGATGAGTTAGGACACCATAAATCTCCCAAGTGGCGACTCTGAATCTCTTAATAAACGAATCCCATTTCGATTGTCCTTTAATTGGAAAAACTCTCTTTATTATACCCTCATGGGGTGTAGTAGCGGAAAAGGGAGGTGTGACAGCTGTGGCGACTCTGCTGGGGATCTAAAACCCAGAATTCCGATTCAGGGTTCAAGAATTCGAGCTTCGAATAATTGTTGTGTTTGGCTTTATCTGATTTTGTTACATGACCTGTGCCTAATGTGCTAATGGACTGCTTTTACCGCTTTGATATTTCGTGAATTGTATATGAACTGTGCCGAAACCCCTCTCCTCTCTGAGTTATCTAAATCATGAAGAAGGGTGTACTTCGTGTGACTTCTTTTCTGTCTAGAGTCATATCCCATNCTCTTCTCTCTCCTGAGGAGTGCACGCTGGTCGTGACTTCTTACTGTTAGTGTCATATTCCAAAAGTAGAACGGGGATTCGTAGGAGTTGCAAAATCGGATGGCCTTTTGGTTACGGGTACATAGCTCCCATCCTCGGCTCGAGTTGTCCGCTCGGGTAAGCCAAGTCTAAAACAATAAACCCAGGTTTTGAACCTAAAATAACTCAGCCTCATGCCGGATCCCTAGTAGGAACGTTTGTTTGCATCATGTGCATTTGACTTTGGAGACTCAACACAGGTGTTGGGTCTGTCTAGGACTGGTGTACCCGAAATGAAAAAGACCATCCTGATGTATTTTACTTGCTATCTGTGTATTTATTTGCTTCGGACTTGCATGCTGACCGGCTTTTGAATATTGGAAAAAATTGAAGAAAAAAAAAGATAGCAGTGTAGAGTGTAAGAGAGTTAATCACCTGTTTTGAAAATACCAATGCCCAAATAGTATCGAAACTCTGACGAATTTTTGAGAAAAATGAAAAAAAAAAGGAAATATTTTATTTTTCAAAATAGTTTGTTTCATTTACCAAATGAAAAGAAAAAAAATAAAAAAAGAGGAGATTTTATTTAGTTTTATTTACCATTAAAAAAATGAAAATATAAAAAGAATCTTGTTTTCAAAAATAGTTTATTTTGCTAAAGAAAAAGTCTTATTTTCAAAAAATAGTTTGCTTTATTTACCGATGAAATAAAAAAAAGAAGAGGAAAAAATGTCTTTTCAAAAATAGTCTATTTTGTTTGGCAGAACTACGCTGGTTTGATTCTCAACGGATGTGAGATACGTAGGCAACCCTCATCGGGTCCAACCTCCCCTTTTGCAAAAATAGGCAAAAAATGTCAAATTTTAATTTTTGTTATAAATAGGTCTGGTGATGCCGTTCTTATCAAATATAGCCGAATGTTCCCGAAAGGGACGCCGGAAGGCTGACTTTGCATAAACGGCCAACTTTGATCATTTTTTAGATTTTTGGCCGATTGACCCACCTTTGGTCATTTTTTTAGATTTTTTGGCCGATTGACTAAAAATATTCATTACGAGGCGCTGAAAGGCCGTGTTTGCCATATCGGGTTTTCTATTTTTGAAAAAAAAGAAAAGAGTCAGTGGTCAAGTGAATACCGTTTAGATTTTTAGTCAAAATAAGCCATTCCAGCTTCGGCAATGTCTTAAACCGTTCTTTCAAAGATAGCCTTAGAGTATCTTTCAGTTGTCGAAAGGCTATTTTCGTAAAAAGAACCAACAAGTTTGTGAAATGTCATAAAATAATCCTCCGGCCTCAAAATTCATGTGAAATTGGGAAGGGGCCATATTTTCAAAAACAACCATTTTGTCAAAGTCGGAATACAGGGAAGGATCTGTCGGTTTGTTTTAAACTTTGTATTTCTGTTGATTAGAACATATGGGTCGAGTCTGTATTTCGATTTTCGTCAGAGTCTGTTAGTTTAAGTTGTGTAATCAAAGTTGGTTTTGTTATGAAAATCGAAAAACCAGAAAACATGTTTTGTTATTCTCTACTTTTTATCTGCCCGAATTACGCAAGGTCTGATTCATGCGGGGTCATGATACGTAGGCAATCTCCATAAGATTTGACCATAACTATACACACAAAAAAAAGAAAAAAAAAGAAAAAGGTTGATAATAATAAGGACTGACTGAGTCCATTCTAACATGTTTTGAATTGTGAAGAAAGAGGTGGTCGGTTTGTGGCAAGCGGATAATACAAGATCCGAGGAAAAATGATAACTGGCATCGAAGCTGTTACAAGTGCTCAAGAGACTCAGGATCAGAGGGTTAAGCTAGAGTCTACCGTGATTGAGGAAAATAGAGTACCGAAATAGAAATTGACTGAAACATGTCAAGCATGGGCCAATGGTCGAGGAGAGCCCCGTCCCAAGTCACAATTTGCTACATAACAAGAGCACCACTCACATTCGTATGAGAGTCCACTCGGGAATTTGCCGACTGAATTTGGAGAAGGACATGTTGATAAGAAAATTTGTGGTTAAGTGTCACGTTCATCAATTGAAAAGCATTCAAGAAGGAACCTTGGTAGCTTATTTTGTTGTCATTTCTGTTGTCCAGGTTATTTGCAGGGTTGTAATCCGGATATTGTCTTATATCAAACCCTATTATCCTTTCATTTTGTCTAGCTTGTTTAGTCGTAGTGGCCTTTCTAGTGTTGTCTAGGTTTGTTTTAGGTTTGTTGCAAGGTTGTACTCCAGTTGTTTTGCTTGTTTTGTTATACGAACCGTTTCACCTTTTGTCTAATGCAAATTCTGGTCTTTTGTTACCTCCAGTCATCTTCTTTGTTTAGTTCCTTTTTACCCTTTTGTTTTGTCTTTTGTTCAACGCCGATTCTAGTGACATGACATGCACGCACAGTTTAGGCCTAATATTAAAAGTTAATCATAAAGCAATTGGGAAGATGATACGGGCACTTAAGGGAAATAAGAACGGTTTGAGATCATTTGAAGCCCGAACCATGTAAAACTGGGGCAGGTAAAACATAAAGAAACCATAAAAGCAAGCTTGCCAAATCGACGGGGGTCATTCGTGGTAACGCAAGTGAGAGCGTTGCCCAACGTTGCTTTAAAAATGACAAATGAAAAGGCGAATGTACGGATATGGTTATCAAGTCTGGCACAATCAGAAGATGTTGCGAATGTTTAATTGTGTTGTTTGCACTTGGCATGTTTTGAAGATTGGAATGACGGAGGCATTTATTCTGCTATCTAAACACTTTATCCTTCGTTAACCCTTTGAGCCTTATTTGTTTTCCTTCATACCCCTCGTTCGGAATCAGTAGCAAAGGTCAGAAATATAAACATGGAAGATAAAGAAAAAGAAAAGAAAAAAAGGGAAAATAACAAAACAAAAAAATGAGAAAGAAAGAGTTGAAAAAAGAGGAAAAAGAAAAAAGATAAATAAGTGAAAGAGAAAACAAGGAATTGGGAACTACGTTTGACCTGATTCTTCAAACAGGATTCGTAGGCGCTTCACGGCTCGGTGAAGTTAAAAAAAAATAAAAAAAAATAAAATCAAAAAATCCCCAAGCAAGAAACTGGGGCAGAAGTAGTTTTGATGTAAAGAAATCTGGTTCCGAAGGTTGTAAACTTTGAACCCAAATTGATGCGTTTTGAGCCTTTAAATACCCTTCTTTCTAGCCTATCCAAAATCTCACATTATGGTCCAAAGAAAGACCTTCCGATCAGTCTTCAAAAGATGCCAAGTCAGGCAAATGGAAGTCGAGAATAACACTCTGGTCCCCAGCAGAAAAGAAATAAAACGAGAGAGTTTTATCGGTAACACCCCAATCCCCAGTTGAAAAGTAATACAAATGAGTGAGCCTAATCGGTAAAAAACTTCACGGGCACCTTAAGGCGACTGTAAGTTGAGAGAAAAACCAAAATGAGAGAGGCTTGATAGTGAAAACCCTTCGGGCACTACAAGTCGAATAAAGATTGAGAATCAGATGGGAAAGCACTAGACGAAGATTGTGAAAGGCGATTAACGACGGAGGATAGGCTACATGTGCATGTTATGTCCATTAGAGTTAGTGTCCACGTCAGATAAGTTTTTACTTTATAGTTTTTCTTGCTAGGAGTCATCTCTTTCTTTTTGTCTTTTACTCTATTCCTTTTATTTTCGTTCGTTTCCTCTGCCTGAGTCTGTTTGGTAAGAACAAGTGAGAAATAACTTCAAAATTTGCCATCAACTTTCCAATTATGCAAGACGAGATCTGACTAGTGCATCAAAGTGGTATAAGTCAGAAAAGGACAACAAAAGCACACGGAGCTGGTAATAGTCAACATGCTTTGAGATTTGTGCAAATACCCAGGATCGGTCCATTCATGGATAGTGCAACAAGAGGAGGGCCGGGGTGAATGAATCAAAGGTATATTCGATGATGAGATTGACAAAAGGGTGGACCAGTGTCAAGAAGGATCCCCAGCAAAAATCAAAGGTTTTAAGGCCAGGGCCAATGGACGAATCAAGAAAGAACAACGCGGATAGCGATGGACATAATTTGGAAATTCATATGAGACTCAAAGGTCGGGCAAATGCCAATTCACGAGCAATGCCACAAAAAGAATATATTGGGTCTGAACGGAGAAAAGGTATTTCAGTGATACGAATGACGAAGAAAGTGTTTCATCAGTAAAACATGCAAGATCTTCAAGTGCGATCAGCAGCCATGGAAAATATATGGGGCCAGACAAGAGGATAAAATTGGAAAACAACGGTGAGAGGTTTGTGAGTAGGAGTTGTCAAGAAGGGCGGAAGTTATCAGCCAAGTTTCAAGATGGCCGGAGAACGCAGAGCATAGAAAAGAGAAAAGGAAAACCATCCCCAGCAAGAGCATCACAACCAACCACCACACTTTAAACTGACAGAATTTTCTTTGATTTGAAACAGGGGCAGGAAATGTTATTGATGGCAGAAAGGTATGATATGAGGAAAGTTGTCAAACTGGGGCAAGAAAAATTTTCTTTCATTTTGAAAATTTTCCTGAAGTCAGATACCCAATTGAGGAAGAAGGAAAATAACACAAGTTAAAAGAAAAAAAAAAAGAGAAAAAGAGAAAAAAAAGGCCAGTGTCATCCCCAGCAGTTTTCAGAGAAATGAAACACAAGTTGTAAAGGAAGTAGTTTTGAAGAAGGAAGATAACACCAGCTTTAAGGGAAGTAGTCTTTGAAGGAGGAAGATAACATATTTTGAAAAAGTGTTATCCCCAGCAGTTTGCGGAAGAATGAAACACCAGTTTTGAGGGAAGTAGTTTTGAAGGAGGAAATCATCCCCAGCGAGAAGGTCACAACCGACCACCTCTTTTAAAACTGACAAATTTTTCTTTGTATGTAACAGGAACAAATCTAGTCTGGCTATGGTGCAAAATCTTAGTCTGATGAATTTTTCTCCTAAGATAGAAAAATCTTGGTCTGAAAAATTTTTCTCCTAAGATAGGAAATTTTAGTCGGATGAATCTTTCTCCTAAGATCACACAAAAATGGACCTAGTCTGATGAATTATCTCCTAGAGTCAAAATCTTAGTCTGATGAATCTTTCTCCTAAGATAACAAGAAGTGGGAAGTAACAGTTGGAAATAAGATAACAAAAGGGGAAGGCAAGAGTTGGAAGGTTTCAAATAAGACAGCAAAAGGGGAAAGCAACAATTGGGAAGCTTTGGACAAAATAACAGGAAGTAGGAAGTAACAGTTGGAAAGTTGCAGCTAAAATAACAAGGCAATAGTTGGAAGGTTTCAAGTAAGATAACAAAAGAAGTGGGAAGGCAACACATTTGGAAAAATTCAAATGAGATAACAAGAAGTGGAAAGGCAACATTTGGAAAAATTCAAATGAGATAACAAGGAGTAGGAAGTAATAGCTGGAAAGCTAACAAAATGGACCTAGTCTGATGAATTATCTCCTAGAGTCAAAATCTTAGTCTGATGAATTTTTCTCCTAAGATAGGGAATCTTAGTCTGATGAATCTTTCTCCTAAGATAATAAAAGAAGGCCTAGTCTGATGAATTTTCTCCTAGGATCGAAATCTTAGTCTGATGAATCTTTCTCCTAAGATAACAAAAGAAGACCTAGTCTGATGAATTATCTCCTAGAGTCAAAATCTTAGTCTGATGAATTTTTCTCCTAAGATAAACACAAAAATCTTAGTCTGATGAATCTTTCACCTAAGATAAAGATAAAAATCTTAGTCTGATGAATCTTTCTCCTAAGATAAACATAAAATTCTTAGTCTGATGAATTTTTCACCGAAGATAAAGATAAAAATCTTAGTCTGATGAATCTTTCTCCTAAGATAAACATAAAAATCTTAGTCTGATGAATTTTTCACCTAAGATAAAGATAAAAATCTTAGTCTGATGAATCTTTCACCTAAGATAAAAATCTTAGTCTGTTGAATCTTTCACCTAAGATAAAGATAAAAATCTTAGTCTGATGAATCTTTCACCTAAGATAAAGATAAGAATCTTAGTCTGATGAATTTTTCACCTAAGATAACAAAAGGGAAAGGAGTTATCTTTTTAAATTCCAATTGAAGTTTTAAATTATAGTTGAGGTCAGGTGCCCGCCTGAATAACGGAATGGAATTTTATTTTTAAGTTGTTGTTGAGGTCAGGTGCCCGCTTGAAGAACGAAATGGCATTTTATTTTTAAGTTGTTGTTGAGGTCATGTGCCCGCCTGAAGAATGGAAAGGCGTTATCTTTTTAAATTGTATTTGAAGTTTTAAATTATAGTTGAGGTCAGGTGCCCGCCTGAAGAACGGAATGGCGTTTTATTTTAAGTTGTTGTTGAAGTCAGGTGCCCGCCTGAAGAACGGAATGGCATTTTATTTTTAAGTTGTTAAAGTCAGGTGCCCGCCTGAAGAACGAAATGACGTTTTATTTTTAAGTTGTTGTTGAGGTCAGGTGCCCGCCTGAAGAACGGAATGGCATTTTATTTTTATGTTGTTGTTGAATTCAGGAGCCCGCCTGGAGATCGGAATGGCGTTATATTTTTGAGTTGTTTTTGAAATCAGGAGACCGCCTGGAGATCGGAATGGCATTTTATTTTCTAAATTTGTTGTTGAAGTCAGGAGCCCGCCTGAAGAGCGGAAAGGCGTACCTTTTTAAATCAAGAAGTTAGTAAAGCGGAGGGTTACAACAAAAATCCCCAGCATAAATCCAAGTTCAAAAATCAGAAGGAAGGCAACAATGGCCGGAAGAAGGCAGTTCAAGCTCCGAAGGAACAGTAATTCGAAGCTCACAAGAAGGAAATAAGCAGTTCGAGTTTGGTAATCAAGAGGGAATACAAGTCAAGTCAGAAATAAAGAAATATCAGAGGAAACACAAGAGCAAGCAAGGCAACAAGAGACACAGGAAGAAGAAGTTGAAGATCTAGATAAGATTTTGCAATTCATAGACTAGTTTAGTCTAGCTTCTTATTTTCTTTTTAGCATGGTGTAATATGGAGGTCGGTAAGCAGTAGCAGCAGCAGCAACAGTAGTAACAGCAAAATCACAGTTCCACGGTAGTCCCCAGCTATTGAAACTTCCCGAACAACATTGACCTAATTCCCTTTTAGCCAGGGATATGTAGGAGACCTTTTGAAGCAAAGGTTCAGTCAAATCTTTCAAAAAATGCTTCACACGGAGTACTCAAACGAGAAAAATCGCTCGTATCCGCTCACTTTTTCTTTGCACGAAAACTCTTCGTATTTACGGGCAAAGAGGGGCAGCTGTGGGCACGTGATTTTTGCCCAATACGAACTACTCCCAAAGAAAATCAAAACAAAAATTATCTGTTTTATTGTGTGCATTTTTGTGAATTTTTCGTGATTATTTTAGTATTTGTTTGCTTTTGTGTGTGCATGTTTATTTGTTTAAATTAATGAAAATACAAAAATATGTCGCATTTACATTTAGGATTTAATTCTCCGGTTAGGAGTAATTAAGTTTGTTTTACAAAATGGAAAAAATCACAAAAAATAATGTACTTCGCATTTTTAGTGTTAATGTCAAATTGTGTGATTTTTCTTTTATTGTACTATGAGTGATAATTATTATTAAGAGTTAATTAGTATTTTAAGTTAATTTTTGGTTTTATAATTTAATCTAGGATTTTGGTTTTTAAATTAGAAAGAGAAGGAAAGAAACAAAATGAAAAATGGAGAGAAAATCGGATTAGGCCACTTCAATTAAAAGGGAAATCAGGCCCAAAAGCACCAAAACAGGACAATTCAAACACCCCTTACCCGGTCCTCTTGAGCTGGCAATACGACCGTCCAAACGACATCGTTTTTGTCACGCTCAATCTGGCCCGTTGATCTCACTTGATCAACGGCCCAGACCACCCCTCCCATAACCCGTTCTGGACCCGCTCCCTGTACCCGGTCTAACCCGACCCCCTCACAAAACCAAACGGCGTCGTTTCTCATTAGTGAAGTGATCCAGGCCGTTGATCTTGATTGATCCAACGGCCAGGATCAACTCCCCTGCCCACTATATATTCCTAAAACCTCACCCCACACCCCCAAAGACAAACCCCCCCTCATCGTCTCTGAGCCCTCAAAGACCAAATAGCCCTTCGCCTCACTCCGCCGCCCTCCGCCCACCAGAAATTGCCTCACGGCGGTTCCGGTGGTCCAAACGCCTCCATCTTCATACCATAGAACCCCTTTGACCTCCCAATTCGAAATACCTAAACCTTAGCCCTCGAATCACAGCCGGTGTCTTCGAATCTTCAATCAAAGAATCAGCCAAAATCCTAATCCATCCAATGGCCACCAAACTTACACCCCTTGACCCCTTGACCTCCCTCACCACTAGAACACCATTGGTTTCCTTCGAATCTCGACCCCCCTTCTCAAATATAGATTTGAATACATGAACCCAAGCACCGCCACAAGACCCTTTGGTGGCGGCGGCAAACCTATACTGCCTCAAATTAATACCAGTTGACCACCCAAACCCCCTTGTCCCAAATCCCATGTCAGTTCCACTAGAATCAAGACGGAATTTGACGAATCTTAAATCGACTGGACGAACCATAGAAGAACCAAAAACTGGGAATCAATCCAAAAGGGAAAAATTGAGGCCGTGACCGACCTTAGTCGTGTTTTCTTAGTCGAGAACACTCGATTAAGGTCTGTTTCGACTTCAAACTTAAGTTGAGGTTTCGACTAAAACGAATGGGAGATTGGTTAGAGGTTTCGAGGTATTTTCCTCTCTTTTCTTTTATTTTGTTGGTTGTTATTGCTTATCTGATTAAGTGTCATTGTAATTTATCATTTTTGTCAATTATTTTCTTCCTTCTCCAACGGACCTTTTTCTGGTCCAATTTTCATCACTGATTTGTTAGTATATCTATTAGGTTGTTGAATCGTTTGAATGTGTTTGTCCGTTAGTGTGATTTTTAAATCAGTGACCATAAGTTCTTGTAAAAAAGAAAATTGTGACTGTGCCTGTAGATGTTTGTTGTTACTATTGGTTTAAATTGTTGCATTTGTATTATGTTTGATTCCCTATTAGAAATCCAATGCTGAGTTTCAAATGAATAGGAGGCATATTTGGTGTCAAAACTGAAGTTTCACTCTTCCCAGTTCACTTAGCAGTTGAATTAGGAATCAGTTTGGTTAATCGTTAGGAGGATTAGTTATAGCTGATGGGCAGTAAATCACAGGGGTTTTAGGGGTAGTTTAGAATGTCAAAACTTAGACAAATGGTCTAGTTGAGTGGGCTGTCAGTAAAGTGCTAAGGAACCAATTAAACTAATGACGTTGTTTAATAAGTGATGGGCTAGAAAGGTCAGAAGTTCATAGGGGATTGATTAAACAACATGCAGCCTATACTTTATTGAGTTTAGTAATAGGCTAGACACTTAATAGTGGGGAATAAAGACATAAGGGTATGGGGAGGTTTTAAGAGAAGTGATTAAAGTATACGTTGTCCATACCCAACTGAATAAAAAATGAATTTAACATATGGTAGTGGGGAGGGCAGAGAATATCATGGGCAGATATATTTTCCTAATAGTGGAGTGCTCCTAAGGGCTGGAGATGATAGGGTTCTTTGGTTATAAATGGAGGGAGTTTTGACAGAGTGAAGGATCCTTTTTTTTATCAGTCTTGAGCGCTTCGAGAGATTCTTAGAGCTTAATACAATAAGGGTTGAACACATTGATATACAGAGAGTTTCCTCCTTTCATTTCAGACTTCAGTGTTTTAGTAATATGAGGATTCAGTATGTTTGAAGTAATTTGAAATTATTCCTCTTTGCAAACTGAGCAAACTTCTGATTTAGAGTCTATTGTTCCATTGAAGTTCATGAGTTGATTTTCAGTTTTTGATTTATTAAAACAATTTTGGATTCATCTGAGAGTTCAAAAATAGACTAATTTTGATTATTCTGGAGAGTTTTGGTTTAAGCTGTTGGGGGAATACTGTTCTATTGGGATTTTCTCTTTTAAAAGGAGCTGTTTGCTTTGTTTGGTTCACTGAATCTGGATTTCACTGTTGTTGATCCCTGTGATTTGATGTGTTATTGCTGCTGTCTGCTCTTCTGTTGCTAACTCCTCCTTTCTCTTATCGTAATTCAATTTCCAGGTATGTCTTAGACTCAAGCGGTATTGGAGAATGACTCAGCATGTATGAATACCCATGAAATTGAATAATGAAGAGCTATTTGCTGAAGAACTATTGCTTATTGTCTTCTAGCTTAAATTTTGGTTTTAGTCGAACTAGTTAAACAATTTTGTACTAGACCATATTTGGACTGTGAGTATTTGTTTTCTTAGACCTGTGGGAGCATTCTTAGTTAAGCATTCAGTTATACTTGTGTTCAGTAGAGCAATGTCTTAGCTAGTTGAGGTTAACTCCAGTGGTCGTTTCGGTTGCTTCATGAAGTTATTCTAGCAATAATATAGTTAAAATGAAGTCATTTTACAAAGCTGTTTCAGTAGTAACTAAGTCTGTTCGAAATACTAGATAAGTATGCTAGGGAATATGAAGGATATAAATAGCCAAACTATGTAATCACAGTGGTAGTTCATGAGCATTTTACTCAATCCAGTCTTTGCATTTAATCCTGTCTAGGGTACTGAGTATTAAAAGCGAAAACTAAATTTTAGCAAGTATTTAGGCTTGTTTAAATTAGGATCGTGGTTCATTTTGGCGAAAAGGGCTGGAAGCCTATATTTTGGCAATTTGGGTTTTCAGTGTTTGAACAAGTTGGCCCAGGTCCTGCTTCACACTACATTCGTTTGGACTTGGGCCCAGGCTGGCGAGTAGCCCGCCCGTATGCGTACTCAGGTTCTGATTTCAAATGGGTTGCGTTCATGACCCAATTATAATAGTTCTTAAACCATATAATTAACTAGGATTTTTCTTTATTTTAGAGACAAAATAAATAGAAAATCATAGTCGCTTTAGGATATCCTTGAATAATAACGAGACGAGCCTCGCCAAACAAAAAATACATAAATTGCGGGGCCCTCAATAAATGGTTAAAATAAAATATTTAAAATTCGGGATGGACCGTTTAGTGAATTTCACGGCCTTCCCCAAAGATAATAACGCGCTAGTCACTTTAGGCGCACTCTTAATAATTTACTTTCTTAAACTCGGGTGCACATTTATGTACCCAAATCTAAATCTCAACGGAGTCGAAATATGTCAATAACCACGGATGCATTGATGTGACGTGGTTCGAGATATGTTTTCACGACGTTGCAATTCTCGTTAAAAATAATAATAATAAAAAGTGGTTAAAAGGTAAAAATGCACATAGGTTTGAACATGTACTAAAATCATATTTTAGCCAAATATAGTAGTTGAGCAACCGTGCTAGAACCACAGAACTCGGGAATGCCTAACACCTTCTCCCGGGTTAATAGAATTCCTTACTCAGAATTCTGGTTCGTGGACTGTAATACAGAGTCAATCTTTTCCTCAATTGGGGGTTCAACCGGTGACTTGGGACACCATAAATCTCCCAAGTGGCGACTCTGAATCTCTTAATAAACGAATCCCGTTTCGATTGTCCTTTAATTGAAAAAACTCCCTTTATTATACCCTCACGGGGTGTAGTAGCAGAAAAAGGAGGTGTGACAAGCATCAGTTGGATTTGGTAAACAAGTGTATGAGTCATATATTAAGTAAGGTGGGGTCCAAGGAGAGGCCTAAGTGTAAGCCAAATGGGAAAATTTTCATAATAGGCTAAGATTCCAAATGAGTTTGCACAAGTCCCCACTTTGAACAAGAACATCTAAATATATATAAGTTTTTATGTGGTTAATAACCTATCATATGAAATTTATTTGAGTCTAGTTTCCAACGCTTTGAACCATTCGTTATTTGGACATTCCTACGCAAAGTTATGATAAAATTACCAAAGGCTGGAAAAATGTGATCCTGTGTCGAATCTGCGATCGCATTTCAGTCGCATTTTCGACTTTGCGGTCGCAGATCTGTCGCAAATTGGGCCAATGTTGCCCAGTTTTGGGCACCTATTTTGTGGTGCATTATGCGGCCCACATTCTTGTTTTGCGGTCCGTTCTGCGATCGCAAACCCGACATCGGAGGCTTATTTATCCTATTTTTATAACCCGGCCCCATTTTAATATATAGTCTTTGGGGCTTCATTTGGGGTTATTTTCTACTGATTTTATAGAGAGATGAGAGCATATAGAGAGATAAAGGAGGGGCCTAACTTCATAATCATCCAATCTTGTATCAATCTTCAAGAATCAAAGAACCCAATCTCAAGTTCTTCATCTAAGAGGTAAGGTTCTATACATTAGACTTTAATTTCGAGTTTTGGGTATAAGATGAGATTATTGAGGTATGATTCTTGGATGTAATATCATTATGTATAAATGCATGTACAAATTAGGTTTGTGGGAAGATTGTTGAACATAAATAATTAGAGATTGGGTTGGGGAATGAAGGAAACCTTGTGAAAGAGATTTGAAATCAAGATGCTCAACTAGTATTTGATAAAATGCTCAAATGAGTTAAAACCATGAATACCTTCATAATTTGTGTTCAATTTTGTTTTGTCTCAAAGTAGATTGGGATTGCCAGAAATTCTGGAACACCGTAGTAACTCAAGGAAAGCCTAAACAAGGTATGTATGGCTAAAATCCCGTCTTTTAGAAATTGAGCTTCATCAGTGTTTGTGTGAATACGGTAAGATTAAAGTTGAATTGTTAAATTGATTATTGTTCCACATGAATTTGGGGTTGCTACCTTATATTTATGAAAGATGTATTCTAATGTGATCAATGTACTATTCTTGATAACTTGAAAAGGTGCAAGGAATAGAAATCATGTATTGAAAGGCTTAGACCTTAAATTGAGATTGAAGTTGTATATATTGTGTCATCTATGTGGAGTCTTATCTATGCTTACAATTTCTATTTGCTCTTGTGTGCACGTTGTCACACCTCCTTTTTCCGCCACGCCTCGCGAAGGGTGTTGTAAAGGGAGTCTTTCCAATTAAAGGATAATCGAAACGGGAGTCGTTTATTAAGAGATTTAGAGTCGCCACTTGGGAGATTTATGATGTCCCAAATCACCGGTTGAATCCAGAATCGAGGAAAGGTTTGACTCTATTTAACAGTCCGCGAACCAGAAATCCGGATAAGGAATTCTGTTAACCGGGGAGAAGGTGTTAGGCATTCCTGAGTTCCGAGGTTCTAGCACGGTCGCTCAACTGTCATATTTGATTTATTTATCTAATTTATAACATGCTTTAACTTATGTGCAAATTTTAACCTTTAACCGCTTTGAATTATTTTTAAGGAATTGAACGTCGTTTAAAATATGTTTTTGGATCACGTCACATGAAATGCACCCGATCCTCCACACATTTTATTCAACGTTTTGGGATTTGGATTTGGGTTGCATGAAATGCACACCCGAATTTAGAAAGGTAGGATTATTAAACATGCATCTAAAGAGACTAACGCATTATTATTTTTCGGGAAGGCCGTGAAATTTGCTAAACAACCCGTCCCGAAATCTAAGCATTTTAATATATACGTTTATGAGGGCCCCGCAATTTGTACAATTTTGTTTGGCGGGGCACAACTCTAATTCTAATTTAAAAGCGAACTACATTCCGCTTTATTTATTTAAAGAGTTAATTCAAAATTATTTAAAACATATCGCAAGCCACGCTACATGAAATGCACCCGTGAGTGACGACACGCTTTATTTAACCTTGTTCGAAAATGGGAGCCGGGTCACATGAAATGCACCCCCGGTTCCTTTAATCTAATTACGTATAAACAACAATATTTCAACAAATCACTAATTTGACGCTATTTATAAACTATCATTCTTTTTCTTCTTAATCAAGTTTAATGAAGTATAAGCTAATAATCTAACAGTCTAACAATAAATTATCTAATTACGTATAAACAACAATATTTCAACAAATCACTAATTTGACGCTATTTATAAACTATCATTCTTTTTCTTCTTAATCAAGTTTAATGAAGTATAAGCTAATAATCTAACAGTCTAACAATAAATGGCATAACAACTAACAATCAGTGATAAACAAAAATATAAAATTAACAACAGAACATAACATTAACAATCAGTGATAAACTAACATGACAATATAAACTTTAAAATATGACAAATATATTACTACTACAAAAATTCACCGAGGCAAGACGTGAAAGCAAAGAACAAAACTGAGCTCACAAAAATGTAACGTGAATACTCACTGTTTATGGCACAGTCGAGTTTCAGCAGCTCAAACTCGCCGGAAAAAATGGACAGCGACAACCATAGACCGGAACCAACATATGGCAACCTCGACTCGGCGACTGAAATAGACTCCTTGGATAACGACCTCCAACCTCGAATGGACGACCTCGTCGGACGACACTCAAAGACGGAACTTAACAAACCTCTAGCTCGCCGGAAAGCTAGAGAAAATGACGGAAATGGGGCTGGTTCCTAGTGGTTCAACTGTTGAAGGAGGCGGCTGACTGGTTGACGCTAGTGAGGGTCGTTAGGTGGTTGACAGACTAGAGACAGCAGCTGCATTGGCTGGTCGTTTGGGTGGTATTTTGGAGGCAGCAGGCTGGAGGTCGACGGAAATGGGGCTGGTGTAGCTGTTCGTTTGGACGCTGGTTTCAGGGTAGTCATCGAGATGGTCGTTCATGGACGAGCTGACTGGTGTGGTGAGGGAAGGGCAGTGGTGAGGGTTTTTTTGGTTAGGGTTTTGTTGTGGTTTGTTGATGAAGAAGAAGAATGCCCAAAGAACAGTAGCCTCTCCTCTTTTAAAAATGTCTAAGTCCTAGTCTTTTTTTAACGTCAAAACTCCCAATAATATTTTGTCCGTGTATTTTGGTCTCCCATCAAAATGGGTCTCACGTGTAGTGTCTAGCGTGCAAATATATATCCGTGTATTCGTGTCTTCAAGATCAAGGGGTCGGTGTGTCCCCCATGTGTGGTGGGTTTGGATTGTTATGGGCTAGGTCTGAATTTTGGGCCTAAAAATGGGTTATTTGAACTCAAGTGTTATTTTTTCCTGCAACCGAGAATAAAACACGATCTTATTTAATTAATCCTACGTAAGCAAAATAACTATCAAAATAAGACTAACAATTAAAACAAAACTATTTTTGGTATTTTTTCAAGATTTTAAATAACTACAAAACATGAATAAAACTATTTTTTGCAATTTTCTTTTTTATATAAAGATAAAATATAAAGTATTATTTTTTCTATTTTTTTAAAGATTAAAATGACTACAAAATATTAATGAAACTATTTTGTAATTTTCGAAATTATATAAAGATAAAAAAAAAGGTATTATTTTTTGTATTTTTCAAGTTTATGACAAATACATAAACTAAAATTTATATATCTTTTTTTTGTAATTTTTCATTTTAAGGTAAAAATAAAGTAAAAGAGTAAAAATTAGCTGACATAGCTATATTAGGCCTAAATTAAATATTTTACACTAAAAATATAAAAAATTCTGTGGAGGGTCAAAAATCACACGTCTACAGCTGCCCCTCTTTGACTGGAAACACGAGGAGTTTTCCGACAAAGAACGACTAGACATGTTTTTGACCCGACCCTTATTTGGAGAGACTAAAACTAAAGGAAAGGAAGAGGATGTGACCGAACCCTGGTATCTGAGCTGCCTACATATCCTTGGCTATAAAGGAATCAGGCCACGTGTAGTTCAGAGGTGAGTGAGACGATGGAGTATATCGAGGTGAAGAGCCAGTCGAGGTTCCGTTCCGTCGAGGTTCCGGTCCGCGGTCCTGCTATTACATCAAAATCAAAACATGAAAAAGACTAACTAGGCCTATCAGCTATTAGTTACAAGATTCCTATCTATGAGTCTTCTGAAGCTTGGTCTTGAGTATTGAATGGTGCTTCATGTGGAATCTGATCTGAACATTGATACTTGCCAGTTGTAGGTACTAGTTTATCCTTTTCGGCTTTCTGGATCAAGACCAGATATGCAGTTCTTGTGACCTCGGCCATGCCTTGAGCAGACCATATCTTTTCTCCACTTCTGCATTTGGATTAATTTTTTACCTTTCTCTTTTTTCTTTTTCTTGTTTTTTCTTTATTGTGACTAACTTTTGTTGACTCGAACTTGAACTGATTACTTCATTCTGGCTTCTGAATTTGGATTTATGCTGGGGATTTTTGTGGCAACCCTCCGCTCTTTGGGAGGGCTCCTGACTTCAAGACTTGAAATGTAAAAGACTGAAATGTAAAGACTGAAATGTATTCCTCTGTTATACGGGCGGGCTCCCGACTTCAACACTTAAAAAATAAAATGCCATCAATATTATCTTAGGAGAAATGGTTCATCGGACTAAGATTTTGACTCTAGGAGATAATTCATCAGACTAGGTCCTTTTTTGTTGTGATCTCAGGAGAAAGATTCATCGGACTGAGATTTTGATATCTTAGAAGAAAAATTCATCAGACAAATATTTTGACTCTAGGAGATAATTCATTAGACTAGGTCCATTTTTATGTGATCTCAGGAGAAAAAATCATCGGACTGAGATTTTGATATCTTAGGAGAAAGATTCATCAGACTAAGATTTTGACTCTAGGAGATAATTTATCAGACTAGGTCCATTTTTGTGATTACTTAAAATGTAAATATTGAAATGTATTCCTCCGTTATACGGGCGGGCTCCGGACTTCGAAATTTGAAATTTAAAGATTGAATGATTACCATCTTAGGTGAAAGTTTTCAACAGACTAAGATTTTGACTCTAGGAGATAATTCATCAGACTAGGTCCAATTTTTGTGTGATCTCAGGAGAAAAATTCATCGGACTGACATTTTGATATCTTAGGAGAAAGATTCATCATACTAAGATTTTGACTCTAGGAGATAATTCATTAGACTAGGTCCATTTTTATGTGATCTCAGGAGAAAGATTCATCGGACTGAGATTTTGATATCTTAGGAGAAAAATCATCAGACTAAGATTTTGACTTGACTCTAGGAGATAATTCATCAGATTAGGTCTATTTTGTTATGATCTTAACTTAAAACCTTCCAATGGTTGCTTCCTTCTTCTTGTTGTTTTTATCTAAAACCTTTAATTGTTGTCTTATCTGTAATTTTCCAACTCTTACCTTCCCCTTTTGTTATCTATCTGGGTCTTTCCGGCTGTTGCCTTTGCTTTTTTATTGTTATCTTTTCTAAGTCTTTCCAACTGACTCCTTATTAACTTGAAAAAAGATTCATCAGACTAAGATTTTTTCATCTTAGGAGAAACAATTCATCAGACTAAGATTTTCTCATCTTAGGAGAAGCAATTCATCAGAATAAGATTCTTTCATCTTAGGAGAAACAATTCATCAGACTAAGATTCTTTCATCTTAGGAGAAACAATTCATCAGACTAAGATTCTTTCATCTTAGGAGAAACAATTCATCAGACTAAGATTTTTCATCTTCGGTGAAACAATTCATCAGACTAAGATGTTTTCATCTTAGGAGAAAAACAATTCATCAGACTAAGTGTAACGACCCAACCGGTCGTTTTGAGCTATGGCGCGTCATTCAGCAGTTTGAGGCCATGAGCAACTTCATCTCAGGTATATTGACTTGTGTAAATGGTCAGAATTAAAATTTAGGAAGTTTGGAGTCAAATCTAAATGGAAATTCTCATTTTGAAAGCTTAAAGTTGAAGAAATGAACTAGGATTGGAATTTTGAGTAAATGAACTCGGAATCGGGATCCAAAGGTTCCAGCAGGTTCGTATGATGATTTCGGACTTGGGCGTATGCCTAGATCGGGTTTTGGATAACCCGGGAGCATTTTGGCGACTATTGTGGAAGATAGCATTTTAGAAGAAATTGTATCAGTTTGGCTTAAAATGCATTTCAGTGTTATTGATGTCCGTTTGGGATTACGAGGCTGGGAGTAGCTCCGTATGGTGATTTTGGATTTGGGAGCGCGATCGGAAGTGAATTCGAAGGTTCGTACGTCATTTTGGAGTCGTTTGGCTAAAGATAGAAATTTGAAGGTTTTTTTGAAAATTCGACCGGAAGTGGAAATTTTGATATCGGGCTCGAAATGTGAATTTTATGGTTCGGATAGCTTCGTTAGGTGATTTGAGACTTAGGAGTGTGTTCGGAATATTTTTGTGATGACCAGGGTAGAATTAAGCTTGAATTGGCAAAGTTAGTATTTTGGCGAATTCCGGGTAATAGGTGAGATTTTGATCCGAGGGTTGGAATGGAATTCCGAGAGTTTCTGTCGCTTCATTATGTCATTTTGGACTTGTGTGCAAAATTTGAAGTCAATCGGACGTGATTTGATAGGTTTCGGCATCGGAAATAGAAGTTGGAAGTTCTAAAGTTCATAAAGCTTGGATTGGAGGTTGACTCATGATTTTAGCGTTGTTTGATGTGATTTGAGGCCTAGAGCAAGTCCGTAATGTATTTTGGGACTGGTTGGTGTTATTGGCCGGGGTCCCGGGGGCCTCGGGTGTGTTTCTGATGCCCAATGGGTCATTTTTGAAAGATTTTTGTTGTTTTGAGCATAAATGTAATGATCTAAAGGTTCATTTTTAATTCTAGAGATCCAAATTTGATTTCGAGACTTGCGGAATTTATATCATGAATTATAGGACTGATCGGAAAATTTTAGTTTAATTTCATCAAGTCGCGATTGGGTTTTTGACGCGATATGTGAGTTAATTATTTAACAAGCGAAATGGGTATTGAACTGGGCAAACGAACTCCAAATTGAGTTTCGATTGAAGGGTTGTGTTCGTATTATTATTTGTGACTCATAGGAACAACAATCGTCTAATTCCGAGTTTGTATGATGTAGTTAGAGCCATTTTAGTGAAAAATGGCTGTGCTGCAATTTCTTTAATTGCTGCTGCATTTTTCTGCAGTGTGAACAGTACCCCGCGCGGGGTGAACAGTGACAACGTGTATGAATAGTAACCCCGCGCGTGAACAATAACCGCGCGGGTGAACAGTGACGACGCGCATGAATAGTACCTCCATGAACAGTGATTTCCGAAAAAAATCAGTGAGTTTATAAAATCGATTTTGGGTCATTTTTCCACCATTTTTGATCATTTTGAGAGCTTCTTGGTGGAGATTAAAGAGGATTCAAAGGGAAAACGACTTGAGGTAAGTTTCTTGGAGTTAGAACTCGTTTTTATTGTGAATTCCACCTAGAGATTCATGAAAATTTAGCCAAATTGTAAGAAATTAGGGCTTGAGTTTTGAATTCTAAATTTGTGATTCGAGAGGTGATTTGTTGTCCGATTTGAGAGATTTTTATATGGTTAGACTTGTGAGAGTACGAGGGTTCTGAAAATTTAAAGTTTTCCCGATTCCGACATGTGGGGCCCGAGGGGTATTTTGGTCATTTTACATAATTTCGCGTATTAGCTTAGAATTTAATTGTAAAATAAATTACTTAAATTATTATTTACATTATGCAATTTAATTGAATAGATTTGAGCCATTTGGAGTTGAATACTCGTAGCAATAACGTGATTTTGGATTGAATTTTGAGCCGGTTCGAGGTAAGTGGCTTGTCTAACCTTGTGTGGGGGACTTTGTCCCTTAAGATATGAAATTGGTAATTGAATGCCTTGTACGTGAGGTGACGAGCGCGTACTTGAGCAAATTGTTGAAAATCCGAATTTTACTTTAAAAAAAATGCTTGAGTTGAGTTCCTTTCGTATTTGCTTTATCCTACTTGTTATTATAGCCTGTGCTAGTATAGAGAAGCATGTTTAGTGGACTTACTTGCCTATTTGCTTAAACTGCATTGTTTGCACTCTATGAAGCATATTAGGCTAGAATCTACTATTATTTTCCATGAGTTCGGTAATTATTTGATATTTTGAGCTGTTATTGTATTGATGTATTTCCCTTCTGAATATTCTCTGATTGTGGTTGTGCGCCAAGAATTAATTGTTGAATTGTATTGTTGTGCTTCAATTTATCAATATTTCTCTAAACTTGGTTGCGTATTTACACTGGGACTACGGATGTGGGATTCCGGGAGCTCCCCCCTTGTTTGTTTACTTTGGGACTACGGGTTCGATTCCCGGGAGATCCCCCTACACACTTATATTTGGGACTATGGGTTCGATTCCCGGGAGATCCCCCTGCACATTTATATTTGGGACTATGGGTTCGGTATCCTGGGAGATCCCCCTGCATAATTATATGAAACTACGGCAATGCAGCCGGTAGATTCCCCCAGTACTGGGTATTTATATTTGGGACTACGGGTTAGATTCCCGGGAGCTCCTCGCACAGATTGATAAAATGAGATATATTCATACGGTGGACTACGGGACGGTATCCCAGGAGCTCCTCGCACAGATTGATAAAATGGACTACAGGACGGTATCCTGGGAGATCCTCATTACTTGTACTGTTATTGAGCTGGTTACTCTGTGTTATCTTATTTTTTGTGTATTAAATTGTTGTTTGTGTAAACCGATTTAATTCATACATGTATATCATCATCTCTGTTTATTTCATACAGTTGTCAGATTTATTATTATATTCTATCTCAGTAGGGCCCTGACCTTCCTCGCCACTACCCAACAGAGGTTAGGCTTGACACTTACTGAGCACCGCTGTGGTGTACTCATGCCTCTTCTGTGCATGTTTTTCATGTGCAGACCCAGGTACTTACGTCCAAGCGCACTATTAGTGATCCAGGAGACATCTACCAGAGACTTTGAGGTATATCTGCCACGTCCGCAGACCAGGAGTCTCCATCTTATTCCAGCTGTAGCAATTGACTTTCTTTTTCTTTCGGTTGTGTAGACATTCCGGAGTTAGAGCAGTGTATTACATTTCTATTAGCCTGTGGTTTCCGTGAGATTCCGGGTTTTGGGATTTCTGTTTCAGAATTTGTAGAGTTAAAGTATATGTGCCAAGTGGCAAGTTGTATACTTCCTGAAGTTATTTAACTTTTGACTTAATATTTCCGTATTGGTTGTTACTTCCGCACTTTTAGGCTTACCTAGTCGTTGTGACTAGGAGTCGTCATGACGTGTTCACATTTGGCAAATTAAGGTTGTGACACTAATATTTTTCATCTTAGGAGAAACAATTCATCAGACTAAGATTTTTATCTTAGAAGAAACAATTCATCAGACTAAGATGTTTATCTTAGGAGAAACTTTGCACTACTTTGTTCCTGTTACATACAAAGAAAAATTTTGTCAGTTTTTAAAAATGATGGTCGGTTGTGACCTTCTTGCTGGGGATGCTTTCCTCATTCCCTTAGAACTTGTGTTATCTTCCTTCTTCCTCAAGTGGGTACATGACTTCAACAAAATAAAAAGGTAACGCCTCCGTTCTACGGGCGGGCTCCCGACTTCAACAACTTAAAAAGGTAACGCCTCCGTTCTACCGGTGGGCTCCCGACTTCAACAACTTCAAAACTGCACTCGTGTTGCCATTGTTCCTCTTAAACCATTTCCTTCTTACTTGAATTATCTTTCTTCCAGAACTGCTTCCCTTAAAACTTGTATCGCCTTCCTCTTTCAAAACTACTTCCTTCCAATTTTGTGTTGCATCCCTCTTAACTGCTGGGGATAACACTGCTGGGGAATTAATTACTTACCTACTGGGGGGATCTCTTTTCTTCCTCTTCTTCTTTTTCTATTTTTTTCTTTTTTTTCTTTTTTTCTTTTTTTTTCAAAACTACTCTCTTCAAAACTTTTATTTTCTCACAACACTGCTAGGGATAAAAGTGTTATCAGTTGGGGATAACGTTGTTGAGGATAACGCTGCTGGGGAATTTTATTCCTTCAAAATCAGTGCTTCATTCTTCTGGAAGTTGCTGGGGATGACACTGGCTTTTGCTCTTTCTGAACACCAGTTTCGTCCCTTTGTTCTGTCCGCTGGGGGTACAACTCCTTTCATTAAAATTTGTTATTTTCTTTCTTTCAGCACCGCTGGAGATAATACTGGTTCAAAGACCACTTCCCTTAAAACTGGTGTTATGTTTTTTTTTCTTCCCCAAGTGGATATCTGACTTCCAGAAAATTTTCCAAATGAAAGGAAAATTTTCTGCCCCAGTTTGATAATCTTCCTTATGGCATGCCTTTCCTCCATCAATGCCATTTCCTTTTCCTGCTTTAAATCAAAGAAAATCTGTTAGTTTAAAACGCGGTGGTTGGTTGTGATGCTCCTGCTAGGGATGGTTCTCCACCTTTTTCCCAGCTCTGCGTTTCATTATCAAAACTTGCTGGGGATGATATTATTTGCTGGGGATGATATTCCTGCTAGGGATAGTTTTTCCCTTTCTTGCTTCCCCGCCCTTCTTGACGACTCTTTATTCACAAGACTTTCACCGTTGTTTTCCACTGGTATCCTGACCCCTCGCATTCCTATGACAGTGACTTTGCTTGAGGATCTTGCATGTTTTACTGACAAACCACTTCCTTCGTTCATCTTTGTCACTGGGAATACCTTTTCTGCTGGGGGTCTTCCCCCTTCTTTTGTGGCATAGCTAGGGAACGGGCATTTCCCCAACCTTTGAGTCTCATTGGCCTTGGCCTTGAGGTCACTAACCTTCGCTTTTTGCTGGAGATATCCTCCTTGACACTGATCCACCCCTTTGTCAATTTCCTCTTGCTGGGGAATATCCTTCTGGACACTGGCCTTTGCGCTTGTTCCTTCGTGGATTATACCACTTGGATGTTCTACTCAGATCTCACCTTGCATAATTGGAAAGTTTGTGGCAAATTTTGAAGTCATTTTTCACAAACAAACTCTATTGGGGAATTCTTTTTATGAAAGGAGAAAGATAAAAGGGACAGAATAAAAGACAAAGGAAGAGGATGACTCTCTAAAAAGAAAAATTATAAAATAAAAACCCATCAAACGCGGATACCAACTCTAATGGCCATGACATGCACATATAGCCTATCCTCCGTCGTTAATTCGCCTATCACAATCTTCGTCTGGGGCTTTCCCATCTGATTCTCAATCTTTGTTCGACTTGTATTGCCCGAAGGTTTTCACTATCAAGTCTCTCTCATTTTGATTTCTCTCAGCTTACAATCGCCTCATGGTGCCTGTGAAGGTTTTCACCGGTAATACTCTCTCATTTTCTTTCTTTTCAGCTGGGAATTGGGGTGCCACCGCTAAGACTCTTTCATATTTCTTTTCTGTTGGGGATCAGAGTCTTTTCTGCTGGTAATCATAGTGTTATGTTCTGGTAAGATTCTCTCATTTCCCTGACTTGACCTCTTTTGAAGACTGATCGGAAGGTCTTTCTTTGGACCGTAATGTGGGATTTGGATAGAGCTAGAAAGAAAGGGTACTTGAAGGCTCAAAAACACATCAATTTGGGTTCAAAATTACAACCTTCGGAACTAAATTTATTTACAACACGCAACCTTTGCACCAGTTTCTTGCTTGGGAATTTTTAATTTTTTGTTACACTATGACCGAGCTGTGAAGCGCCTACGTATCCTCTTGAGGAATCAGGTCAAACGTAGTTCCCAATTCCTCGTTGTTCTAGTTTTTCTTTCCAGTTATATTCTCTTTTTCTTTTCTTTATCTTTTTTTTCATTTTTGTTGTTTTTTGTTGTTTTTGTTGTTTTCTTTTTCTCTTTTTTTTTCTTTATCTTCCACGTTTGTGTTTCTAATTTTTGCTACTGATTCCGAAGGAGGGGTATGAAAGAAATCAAATAAGGCTTAAAGGGTTAACGAAGGATAAGGTGTTTAGATAGCAGAATAAAATGCCTCCGTCATTCCAATCTTCAAAACATGCCAAGTGCAAACAACGCAATTAGACATTCGCTATGTCTTTAAAGCACTGTTGGGCAACACTCTCATTTTTATTATTGATGAACGACCCCCATATCAACATGGCCAACTTGCCTTTAACGGTTTTCTTTTTTACTTGCCCCAGTTTCACATGACTCGGATTCCAAATAATCTCAAACCGTTCTTATTTCCTTTAAATGTCCCGATCATCTTTCAATTGCTTCATGATTAACTTTTGAGATTAGGCCAAAATTACATGCACATGCCATGTCATTAGAGTTGACAGAAAAAGAACTATAGAAAGGAGAGGACTAAACAACAAAAAATGTCTACAAATAATGGAAAACAAGAGAATTGCATTAGATGGACTAGGAACGAGTTGGTACAACAAAACAAGCACAATAAACTGGGGTACAACCCTTGGAACAAACTTAGACAATACTAAATGAGGTATTACGACCAACAGAAAACTGGACAAAATAGAATGATAGAAGGGTTTGAGTAACAAGACAATATCCAGTTTACAACCCTGAAATAATCTGGACGACAGAAATGACACCAAAATAAGCCACCAAAAACTCCACTCTGGTTGACCAAGAAATAGAGAGTCTTCCCAATTGCCAAGCACGACATCTTAGCCACTGAGCTTCGCATCAATATTACCAAGTCCACTATCTGCTTCAACATTTTCAGCTTTAGTCAATACATCCCCCAAGAGGATTCACGTGCTCCCTGTCACCAGGCATCATCCCCACAAAGTGTGCATCATGACATGCAGATAAAGGGTTCTGCGCGATATTCTGGGTGTCACTGTCTTGGATCTCAATCAGGTTTTCCTGGATCTTGTGTTTCCGGCTCACCACAAACCAACCACCTCAATTTTCTCGACAATTCAAAACAAAATATGTTATAATGGACTCAGTCGGTCCTTATTATTAACATCTTTTCTCATGGACTCAGTCAGTCCTTATTAACAACATTTTTCACTTTTGTTTTTTCTTTTTCTTTTTTTTCGATTTTTTTTTTCATCATTTTTTCATTTTTCATTTTTTTTGTTATGGTCGAATCTTATGGAGATTTCCTACATATCATGACCCCGCATGAATCAGACCGTGCGTAGTTCGCGCAGATACACGGTAAATAACAACAAAACATTTTTTTTTCATTTTTATAATTCAACAAACTTGATAACACAGGTTTAAAAGCTGACCATACTTAACAGACTTTGACGAAAAGACAAACTACAGACTCGAAAATCAAACACCACATGATCTAATCAAAAGAAATACAAATTATAAAACAGACTGGCAGATTCCTTTCTTGTTTGGCAATTTCAACCAAATGGCTATTTCTGCAAACGTGGCCCCTTCCCAATTTCACATGACTTTTGAGGCCGGGAAGGATTATTTTACAAACTTGTCCGTTCTTTTACAAAAATAGCCTTTCGACAACTGAAAGATACTCTTAGGCTATCTCGGCAAGAACGGTTCAATACACTATCGAAGCTGGCTCGGCTTATTTTGACAAAAAATCACAACGGCATTCACTTGCCTACTGACTCTTTTTTTTTCTTGCTTTTCAAATTAAAATAAAAGACCTGGTTTTGCAAACACGGCCTTTCAGCACCTCGGGGACGAAGATTTTAAGGTTGTGCGGGTCAACCGACCAAAAATCTAAAAAATGACCAAGGGTGAACCGTTTATGAAAAGTCAGCCTTTCGGCGTCCCTTTCGGGAACATTCGGCTATATTTGACAAGAGCGACATCACCCAACTTATTTATGACGAAAAATTAAAATTTTGACATTTTTTTTTTGGCTATTTTTGCAAAAGGGAAAGTTGGACCCAATGAGGGTTGCCTACGTATCTCACATCCGGTGAGAATCAAACTGGCGTAGTTCGGGATTAGATACGGGCAAGAACAACTAATTTAGAGAAGCATATATTTTTTTTTGTTTTTTCTTGAAAATGGATGAAACATACAAAATCTTTTTGAATTTTCTTTTTCTCTCTTTTTTTTTGATTTTCTGATTTTTGGAAAATGATGACAAAGTACAAAATCTTTTTGAATTTTCATGCTTCTTTTTTTATTTTCAAAATATGGCATGGGGGACATATGGAATTCCGAGACTTCTTGGATTCCACAAATGTTTCCCATGTGCTTTTCCCAAAAATGAAGCATGGGGGACATGGAGGAATTTCAGGACTTCTTGGATTCCATAAATGTTCCCCATGTGCTTTTCCCAAAAATGAAGCATGGAGGACATGGGGGAATTCCAAGACTTCTTGGATTCCACAAATGTTCCCCATGTGCTTTTCCTAAAAATGAAGCATGGGGGACATGGGGGAATTCCAAGACTTCTTGGATTCCACAAATGTTCCCCATGTGTTTTTTCCAAAAAAGAAGCATGGGGGACATGTGGGAATTCCAAGACTTCTTGGATTCCACAATTGTTCCCCATGCCTTTGATTAAAATAATATCATGTTTATCTAAAGAAAAACTGTGCATCCTTATTATTTAACGAGATCAGCATGACCAGGCGTGCCATTTGTCCTTAACTATTATTGGTCCGCCAAATGACCCTTTTACCCTTGAATAAATGCAACATGTAGCACATAGGATGCATCAAGAAGGTCTTTTCCTTTCAGGTCACCAGTCCTAGACGGACCCAACCCCTGTGTTGAGTCTCCAAAGTCAAATGCACATGATGCAAACAACGTTTCTACTAGGGATCTCGCCTGAGGCTGAATTATTCTAGGTTCATAACTTGGGTTTATTGTTCTAGACCTAGCTTACCCGAGCGGACAACTCGAGCCGAGGAGGAGGCAGCGTACCAGGAATACAGACGCTTCACCAGCTTAGCAACTTATCCAAACCTCGTTCTAAAATTGGAGTAGACTCTATACAGAAAAGAAGTTACACGAAGTGCACCCTTCTTCATGATTTAGAAGACTCAGAAAGGAGATGGGTTTCGGCATAGTTTATATACAGTTCACAAAATATCAAAGCGCTAACAGCAACACTTAGCACATTAGGCCCGAACATGTAACAAAATCAGATAATATACAAGCCAAATACAACAAATATACCAAGCTCGAATTCTTGAACCCTGAACCAGAGATTCTGGGTTCCATTCCCCAGTGGAGTCGCTAAAGCTGTCACACCTCCTTTTTCCGCCACGCCCCGCGAAGGGTGTTGTAATGGGAGTTTTTCCAATTAAAGGACAATCGAAACGGGATTCGTTTATTAAGAGATTCAGAGTCACCACTTGGGATATTTATGGTGTCCCAAGTCACCGATTGAATCCCGAATCGAGGAAAGGTTTGACTCTATTTAACAGTCCGCGAACCAGAAATCCGGATAAGGAATTCTATTAACCCGGGAGAAGGTGTTAGGCATTCTCGAGTTCCGTGGTTCTAGCACGGTCGCTCAACTGTCATATTTGGCTAATTTATCTGATTTATAACATGCTTTAACTTATTTGCAAATTTTAAACTTTAATCGCTTTGAATTATTTTTAAGGAATTGAACGTCGTTTAAAATATATTTTTGGATCACCTCACATGAAATTCACCCGGATCCTCGACACATTTTATTCAACGTTTTGGGATTTGGATTTGGGTCGCATGAAATGCACACCCGAATTTAGGAAGGTAGGATTATTAAACACGCGTCTAAAGAGACTAACGCATTATTATTTTTAGGGAAGGCCGTGAAATTCGCTAAACAACCTGTCCCGAAATCTATGCATTTTAATATATACATTTATGAGGGCCCCGCAATTTGTACAATTTTGTTGGGCGGGGCACAACTCTAATTCTAATTTAAAAGCGAACTACATTCCGCTTTATTTATTTAAAGAGTTAATTCAAGGTTATTTAAAACATATCGCAAGCCACGCTACATGAAATACACCCGTGAGTGACGACACGCTTTATTTAATCCTTTTCGAAAATGGGAGCCAGGTCACATGAAATGCACCCCCGGTTCCTTTAATCTAATTACGTATAAACAACAATATTCCAACAAATCACTAATTTGACGCTTTATTTAATCAAGTTTAATGAAGTATAAGCTAATAATCTAACAGTCTAACAATAAATGGCAGAACAACTAACAATCAGTGATTAACAAAAATATAAAATTAACTACAAAACATAACGTTAACAATCAGTGATAAACTAACATGACAATATAAACTTTAAAATATGACAAATATATTACTACTACTAAAATTCACCGAGGCAAGACGTGAAAGCAAAGAACAAAACTGAGCCAACAAAAATGTAACGTGAATACTCACTGTTTATGGCACAGTCGGGTTTCAGCAGCTCAAACTCGCCAGAAAAAATGGACAGCGACAACCATAGACCGGAACCAACATACGGTAACCTCGACACGGCGACTGAAACAGACTCCTTGGATAACGACCTCCAACCTCGAATGGATGACCTCGTCGGACGACATTCAAAGACGGAACTTAACAAACCTCTAGCTCACCGAAAAGCTGGAGAAGACGTCAGAAATTGGGCTAGTTCCTGGTGGTTCAACTAGTGTAGGAGACGGGCTGACTGGTCGACGCTAGTGAGGGTCGTTAGGTGGTTGACGGACTGGTGGCAGCATCTGCGTTGGCTGGTCGTTTGGGTGGTTGTTTGGAGGCAGCAGGCTGGAGGTCGACGGAAATGGGGCTGGTGTAGCTGTTCGTTTGGACGTTGGTTTCAGGGTGGTCGTCGAGATGGTCATTCATGGACGAGCTGACTGGTGTGGTGAGGGACAGGCAGTGGTGAGGATTTTTTTGGTTAGGGTTTTGTCGTGGTTTGTTGATGAAGAAGAAGAATGCCTAATGAACAGTAGCCTCTCCTCTTTTAAAAATGTCTAAGTCCTAGTCTATTTTTAACGTGAAAACCCCCCCATAATATTCTGTCAGTGTATTTTGGTCTCCCATCGAAATGGGTCTCACGTGTAGTGTCTAGCGTGCAAATATGTATCCGTCTATTTGTGTCTTCAAGATCTAGGGGTCCGTGTGTCCCCCATGTGTGGTGGGTTTGGATTGTTATGGGCTAGGTCCGAATTTTGGGCCTAAAAATTGGTTATTTGAACTCAAGTGTTATTTTTTCCTGCAACCGAGAATAAAACACGATCTTATTTAATTAATCCTACGTAAGCAAAATAACTATCAAAATAAGACTAACAATTAAAACAAAACTATTTTTGGTATTTTTTCAAGATTTAAAATAACTACAAAACATTAATAAAACTATTTTTTTGCAATTTTCGTTTTTATATAAAGATAAAATATAAAGTATTATTTTTTCTATTTTTTTAAAGATTAAAATGACTACAAAATATTAATGAAATTATTTTTGTAATTTTTGAAATTATATAAAGATAAAAAATAAGGTACTATTTTTTGTATTTTTCAAGTTTATGACAAATACATAAACAAAAATTTATATATCTTTTTTTTGTAATTTTTTATTTTAAGGTAAAAATAAAGTAAAAGAGTAAAAATTAGCTGAGATAGCTATATTAGGCCTAAATTAAATATTTTACACTAAAAATATAAAAAATCCTGTGGAGGGTCAAAAAATCACACGTCTACACGCGTACTGTCCTAGATGGCAAAGCTAGTGTTGAAATTGGGAACGATGTAAAATGCGGCCTAGTGCCAAGAATGATGTGATAAGTTGTTGCCCCAAGTGCCTATGAAATGATATATGTGAAATGAATTGATTAATGAGAAGGGAACAACGCCTTGGTAGGCGGCCTAGCCGATCGGGCCGAGATTGGACTCCGCTCTAGATAGCGGTGATGTTGTGAATCAATTCCAGAAAAAAGGGAAATGAGATTGTGATTGAAATTTATGTCTCAAATGAGGCAACCTAGCCGATCAGATCGAGATCGGACTCCTCTCAAGGAAGCGGTGGTAATATGGATAATGATGCAACAATATGGAATGTCGCAAACTAAAGTTAATGGAAATTGTGGGAAAGCTATGTGATCCATTATATGTATTTGATGATGTAGTGATTGTTTAAAGCTTTGGGTGGGTACTTATGATTTCTTTGATCTTGTATGATAGTTCTTTCTCTTTAAATGGTGTTTAAGATTTCTTTGTTCTTTTATGATAGTTCTTTCTAACTAGATGGTGTTTAGTTATACATACTAGTGCTATTCGATGGCACTAACTTCTCTTTTGCCGGGGGCGCTACGTCTTTTAATGGATGTAGGTGTTTCTATAGCAGGCAGTGTTGGTCGCAGCTAGTGACGCATTATCCTTTCAGTTGACTTGGTGAGCCCCACTTCATTTCGGGATCATGTTTCATATGTTAATCATGTACTTTGTATTTGAGGTATAGCCGGAGCCTTGTTGTCGGCATTTTCATATTATTCTTCAGTTGTATTTAGAGGCTCCGTAGATAGGTTGTGGGTAGTGTTGGGATTTGGAATTAAAATAGAAATATTGATTTTTGTCAATAATGTATAAAACTTGTAATACCTTCAAAATTGTGAATGAAGTTGCTAATGAAAATGAAATGGAAATCGTTAATGACATTTATAGAATTTGATTAATGGAGTTCATCTCCTATTTATTCATGAATTAGTTTGGGTAGAATAAGAGCTATCATGCTTGCTCGGTCGGGTCTACTCGGTTGAGCGCTGGTCGTGCTTTTCGGATTTTGGGACGTGCACATAATAGTAGCTACACACGGTCTCTCGTCACCTCATGTGTACATATCCTCGACAAATAGGAGCACGTAATCAATTAACTCCCCTATGGGGACAATTCCCTCTTATAAGGGTAGAAAGGAGACTCATCTCGCTCCGAAGTTCCAAAACTGGCATTTCCACGCCCTTCTGAAGACTTGAATCGATGCTAAATACTTCAAAACTATCCAATGATTATGCAAATTCATTAATATATGATATACCACTCGTATTAATCCAATTTATAACAATTCCTAACCCCGATCGGGAAGTTGACAAAAATGCCCTCGGGCCCACATGCCCAGATTTCCAAAATTTTCGAAGAATAAGTTTACCCATAGCTTCACGAACTCAAATATATAATTTTCTCTAAATTCCATATCCAAAATCGTGGTCAAAATCCAAGAATATCAATTTTCTAGGTTTTTCCTCAAACACCAAGTTTTCTACAATTTTCCATGCTAAAATCCGTACATAATCAATTTATTTAACTCAAGATAGGTGGGGATAGCTTACATTGTTGTTGATCATGAAAATACTCTCTTGAAACCCTCCAAGAATCGCCCAAGCCAAGAGAAAAATGGAGGAAAATGGCCAAATCCCGACTTTAAAACAAAACACTGCCTCCAGCACTTTCCGCACCTGCGGTCACTCGACCGCTTCTCCGGTTTCGCAGGTGCGGCCACACTACCGCATCTGTGGTCCATCCCAGGCCCCCTTATTTCCGCTTCTGCGCATTGCTTACCGCAGGTGCGCCCAAGTCCGAAATCACCATACAAACCTGTCGAAACCTTCGAATCCTGATTCCGAGTTCGTTTACTCAAAAATCCAATCCTAGCTAATTCTTTCAACTTAAAGCTTCCGAAATGAGAATTCTCTTTCCAAATTAACTCCGAGCTTCCTGAAATTCAATTCTAACCACACGTACAAGTCATAATACCTGAAATAAAGTTGTTCATGGCCTCAAACTACTGAACGGTGCGTTAGAGCTCAAAACGACCGGTCGGGTCGTTACACCAACCACTGAAAAAGTTTACAACAAAGAGAAAACCAAAAAATATCAACTCATGACTTTACAAGATGAAGAGGTATTCTTTTTTAAATTCCCAAATTTGCCAACAATAATTGAATTAATCCATTTTTTTTCTCAAATAGTAGAGATTGCTCATATTAAAATTTAATATATTTTGCTGGTATAATTTTTCCCAATGTATTTGAATATGATTAAAATCTAGTTGTTTTTTTATTTTCTTACAAGAAAATCAAGTTCAGGCCATCATGTTCAACGTTGATATAATACATTTTGAAGATCTATTTGATCCTTTCCACACTTACTTGGTGTCAGTTGCACAAGTGAAGGAGTCATCTTATTTATATGGAAATCTACTTAACATATTCACTTGGAAAATTGATAGAAGCACCATTGTTGATCCAATTGAAAAGGTCACTCCTCCTGAGGATCCCCGTTACCTCCGCCAACGTGGCTAACTATCACTATGTTTGACACTTTCGAGTATCAACCTAAAGAATCTGAATTTGGTATCTAAAGATTTAATTATCTATATTTGTGAATATACAATCCATTTATTATACCTTCTCAAAAATATTTTTAATATTATGACACAATGATTTTCATAATATATTAACTTCTTGTTTCTTTTTTTGGTTTAACACAAGATGTCCTGGCTATTGTGATTAATGGCAGCGCTTTAGCATATGCTGCAAATGGAAGAAGAATTCAAGAATTTATCATTATGGATAAGCAGTAAGGATATACCTCCTCCTATTCCTTTCCTCCATTTCTTTTGTTGTTCCTTATCTTCCTTCACCTCATCCTCCCCCTTTTCAACCACCTCTCTTTTTTCGGTTGTAGTTGCTGGTTTTCTCTTTTTGTGGCAAAAAAAAAAGATTGCATGTGATTCAACTATGAAGTGGTTTTTGCAGAATTTTAGTTTGCGATTATATTTCCATATTGTAGTATTGCTGAGTGGTAAGAGGGTGAAGCACTCGCACTTTTGTAATATGGTTCTTGTTAAATCAAGCACACATAGAAATGATAGATTCAGGCTAAAACTTAGGATAGGGACTTTATTAGGATTCCTTAAATTGCAATGTGTGAAAAAGAACATCTTAGCCATTAGGTTGGGTGTCACGACCCAAAACTTCCTCCGAAGGAGTCGTGATGGCACCTAGTCTCTAAACTAGGTAAGCCTAACATTAACTGAGAACACATGTATATTTTCTAACCTTAATCTGAATAAATCTTAACAATTTATAATTTCCAAAACCGGTGGTACATGTCACAAGCCTATCTAAGGGTAATTTAACAAAATAATACACCATTTCCCCGAAACAAAGGAGCAAATGGAAGTAGATACAAATAAAGGTGACTCCGAGACCTGCGAACGCTGTAGCAGGTTTACCTTGAGTCTCCACCGCGATGACCCGCACAACTACTATCAATCCACCTGGATCTGTACACAAAAATGTACAGAAGTATAGCATCAGCACAACCGACCCCATATGCTGGTAAGTGCCTAGCCTAACCTCGGCGAAGTAGTGACGAGGCTAGGACCATACTACCAAATAAACATGTACAATATAGCGTACAAAATAATAGGAAGCAAATAATAATAGGGACAACAATGATCAACCAGTGATATAAATAGCAGGCAACAAGAACATCATAAATGTTTCTCAACAAATAATAAATACAAGTGCAATCAATTAATCAAGTCCTTCACATATAAATCTTTCGCCTATAAATCCTTCAATTAATAATCACTAAGATAATATGCTTTTCAATACATATATTTCTAATGTACTTCCTTTCGAGTAAAGGTCACCTTGTGACGCCTCATTTTAAAATCATAAATAATATAGGTCTCAGCCCACTTTAACATTTTCACGGCACCTCGTGCCCATATTTATATCACAATCGTACGGACAACTCACTTGCCATTAAATAACACCATAATAATTTCCCCGGCACCTTGTGCCCACATATTTCTGTCTCACATTGCACAACAATATTTTTATATTACTCAGTTCATAGGTTCCATACCCAATACAATTAAGAATATTCAAGGAGTCTCATTCACTTAACGTAAAGTAGAGTACAACTTCCAATTCAATGAGGATATCGACAAGAAAAGATGAAGTTTTTTTTAGAAATTATTTGATAAAGAAAATACCCTTTTCAATTAAGGTATAATATCGAATGAATCATTACCTTTAATAATGTAACGACCCAACTGGTCGTTTTGAGATTTTTCACCTTGATCGCCAGTTCTCGGGCATGACTTGCCCCGTGTTATGCATTATGACTAATGTAGATCGTTGGTTTTGGTCTTCAGGAAGAATTGGAATGAATTGACTGAGAGTTGACTTATCTGTATATGAACTCGGATTGGATTTCTTATGATTTGGTTAGCTTTGTTAGATGATTTGTGACTTAGGAGTGTGATCGGAAGTGATTTTGGAGGTCCGGTGTAGAATTAGGCTTGAATTGGCGAAGTTAGCATGTTGATGAATTACGGTTGATAGGTGATATTTTGATCCGATAGTTGGAATGTAGTTCCGAGTGTTTTTATAGCTTCATTAAGTTATTTGGGATGTGTGTGTAAAGTTTCAGGTCATTCGGGCGTTGTTTGGTTGGGTTTTTGATCGAATGCGTGTTTCAGGATTTTTAGAAGAACTTAGGCTTGAATCCGATATAATTTGATGATTTTGGTATTGTTTGAGGTGTTTTGATGATTGGAGCAAGTTTTAATGATGTTTTAGGATGGGTTGGCACTTTTGGTTGAGGTCCCGGTGGCCTCGGGGTGATTTCGGATGGCCATTGGGATGAATTTGGACCTGTGTTATTGCTGGTATTTGCTGGTTTTGGTATTTCTGCATCTGCGGTGCAGATGCGGAAAGGGGGTCGTAGGTGCGAGTTTCTTGAGGAATTGTGTTTCGCAGATGCGGGCTTGGAGCTACATCTGCAGTGTCGCAGATGCGGCGTTTGAACCGCAGAAGCGGATATGGGCCAAAGGGGCTTTCCATAGAAGCGGGTAGGTGTCCGCAGAAGCAAATTTAGGCCGCAGAAGTGGTCCTGAGCAAATAGTAAAGCTCCGCAGAAGCAGTTTATTGGTCGCAGAAGCGAAAATGTCTGGGAAGAGAAGGGTTTAAAGCTTCATTTTGTTGGAGCTAAGGTATTTTTCCACCATTTTTGAACACCTTTGAGAGCTTTTGGACGAGAATCAAAGGGGATTTCAATTGGGGTTGATTGGAGGTGAGTTCTATGACCTAAATACATGATTTAATTGTAGAATCAACCTAAAAATTTATGAAAATTCATCAAAAAAGGGGAAAACCTAGGGCTTGGATTTTGATATTTCAAAGTGGGTTTTGATGGGTAATTTGAGCTCGGATTTGAGAGTTCTTGGTATGTATGAAATCTTGAGAAGATAAGTAATCTATTAATGTGAAAATTTCTAGGATTTGAGAAGTGGACCCGGGGATCGAGTTTTGGTAATTTCGGGATTTGTGCCTGTTATTGTTTGTTTTCGCTTGGGCTTTGTTCCCTTGGCATATTGTGATGTGTTCGCTTTGTCTTTTGATAGATTCGATTCGCGTAGAGGCCGAATTGAGGGGAAAAGGCATCGCGAGCTAGAGATTTTGCCGGTTCGAGGTGAGTAATGATTGTAAATGATATCCTGAGGGTTTGAAACACCAGATTGCACACCGTAGTAGTATATTGAGGTGACTTGCATGCCGGATAGCGAGCGTGGGGTAGAGCACCATTGGGGATTGTGACCGCAGATGCGGAAAGAGGGTCGCAGGTGCGAGTTTCTTGAGGAGTTAGTGTTTCGCAGATGCGGGCTTGGAGCCGCAACTGCAGTGTCGCAGATGCGGCATTTGAACCGCAGAAGCGGATATGGGCCAAAGGGGCTTTCCGCAGAAGTGGCCAGGTGTCCGCAGAAGTAGATTTAGACCACAGAAGCGGATATGGGACAAAGGGGCTTTCCGCAGAAGTGGCCAGGTGTCCGCAGAAGTAGATTTAGACCGCAAAAGCGGTCCTGAGAAAATAGTAAAGCTCCGCAGAAGCGGAGGAATTCTACAAAAGCGGAAACCGCAGAAGCGGTTTATTGGTCGCAAAAGCGAAAATGTCTGGGCAGAGAAGGGTTCAAAGCTTTTTTTTGTTCCATGAGCTAAGGTATTTTTTCACCATTTTTGAACATCTTTGAGAGCTTTTGGATGAGAATCGAAGGGGATTTCGACTGGGGTAGATTGGAGGTGAGTTCTATGACTTAAATACATGATTTAATTGTAGAATTAACCTAAATATTTATGAAAATTCATCAAAAAGGGGGAAAACCTAGGGCTTGGATTTTTATATTTCAAAGTGGGTTTTGATGGGTCATTTGAGCTTGGATTTGAGAGTTCTTGGTATGTATGAACTCGTGAGAAGATAAGAAATCTATTAATGTGAAAATTTCTGAGATTTGAGAAGTGGGCTCGGGGCTCGGGTTTTGGTAATTTTAGGATTTGTGCCTGTTATTGTTTGTTTACGTTTGGGCTTTGTTCCCTTGGCATATTTTGATGTATTCGCTTTATCTTTGGATAGATTTGACGCGCATAGAGGCCGATTTGAGGGGCAAAGGCATCGCGAGCTAGAGATTTCGTCGGTTCGAGGTGAGTAATGATTGTAAATGATATCCTGAGTGTTTGAAACCCCGGATTGCACACCGTAGTGCTATATTGAGGTGACTTGCACGCCGGATAGCGAGCGTGGGGTAGAGCACCGTTGGGGATTGTGACTTGGTCTGTCCCGATTGATGATTTTACCGCGTATTTGACTGAAACTTATTTGTTATTATCATGATTTGGGCTTATTGCCATATTTGGGCTTCGTGCCAATTATTTTAACCCTTCGGGGATTTTATCACTATTTCCACACTGTCTTGACGTATTGTTTGAACTCAGTCCCATTGAAATCTACTATTTTACAACTCAACCAATTTTACTCAGGTTTGAAACTTAAATGATATTTTGGGCTGAGAACTATTATTTTACGAATGCTCGAGGGGCTTGTGATCATTTTCGAACTGAATGAGGTCAAGGGACAAATGTGAGGATATGTTGAGTGATATGAGACTGAGGGTCTGAGATACGTTATGTGTCACGAGGCGGCTTGAGTGACGTGAGGAGGCTTTCAGGCCTTATGAGTGACGTGAGGAGGCTTTCAGGCCTTAAGAGTGATGTGAGGAGGCTTTCAAGCTTTATGACTAATGTGAGGAGGCTTTCAGACCTTATGAGTGATGTGAGAAGGCTTTCAGGCCTTATTTTATATGCCATGAGGTGGCTTGATATTGCACTTGGGCCGTAAGGGGACCCTCCCAGAGTCTGCACACCCTCAGTGAGCGCCGTTGACGATATATGGATCGGGATGCATGCTGCAGCGAGATGTGGATCGGGCTTCACGCCGCAGCAGTTACTATATGATACTATTCTGAGAGTGATCTGAGAGAGAGAGAACGAGGGGCTAAGAGTGTTCAGAGAGTGAGACCAAAGGGCTGGTACTATTTTGAGATATTGCCCGAGGGTCAAACTTTTATGTGTTCATCTTGCATATGTACTTGCCTTTTTACCTGTTATACTGTGATATTTGTGCCCAAGGTGCGGATCTTCTTTGCTTATCGGCACTAACTATTTGAAATCATTTTGTAAATATTGGAAAGATCATTTTAAAAAGAGATTTAAACTGAGCCAAGGTATTTCCAAAGATTTCACAGCTTCACTGTTTTCTCAAAGGATTGTACCCTGCTTCTATACAACATAATGGTTTGCTTTACGTTATTTCTTACTACTCTGTTGTTATTTACCTTTATTACTCACTGAGTTGGAGTACTCACTTTATTCCCTGCACCTCGTGTGCAGATGCAGGTATCTATTCACCCGGTAGCGGGTTTTGGCCGATCAGAGGCAAAGTTACATGAGTTAAAGAGGTGACTGCCAGCATTCGCATCACTATGTTTCTCTCTTTTGTTCATTATTCCGGTTTTGTATATTTTAGGCCTTATAGTGGATTTACATTCTGATAGATGCTCGTGACTTGTGACACCCCGATTAAAGTTGTGTTGGGTTGTATTTTCGCTAATTAATATTATTAAGTCATATTTAAGCTGTTTGTTTATGTTTAACTATTTTTGAAAAGATGAGTTGGGGTTAGTTGGCTGGCCTCGTCCTCACGAGAGGTGCCATCACGGCCAGTACGGGGTTTGGGTCGTGATAAGTTGGTATCAGAGCCTATGTTACTAGGTCTCACGAGTCATGAGCAGGTTTAGTAGAGTCTTGCGGATCGGTACGGAGATGTCTGTATTTATCCTTGAGAGGCTGCAGAACGTTTAGCAAAACCTCACATTCTTGAATTATTATCGTGCGTCCTTGATTCAGCTTGAAAAGAAACTCTTGGAATTCCTTCCACGTGTTTGTATGCGCGCATGAGCGCTCAATCTCAAATGTGCCTTGATGGCCTGTGATTCCCCGATCGAGGGGCGAGATATGATCTCTGTGAGATTGATGTTGGGCCAGTCTGGAGGACTTGAGGCCGAGTCTTTGCCTATGGCTTGAGCACCGAAGTGCTGATTGTGTGAGCAAGTGTTTTGAACTTATATTTTCAGTATTGTCCCTATTTTTAGGAGTGACGGCTGGTTAGCTACGTGATGAGTATGTTAGTACTGCGAGATGTATCTATGTAAATTGGAAGTGACGAGAAAGGTCAGCGGGATGATAGATGAACTATTAAGTATATGATTTCCATTGTGATTGGATGTGCAGCTCCGATTTATGGGTGCGTGAAGAATATTTTCGTGTCTCCTAGTTAGGAGTGAAGTAAATTTCATGTTGTGGTATGAGTTCAGACTCAGGAAGACTAAGTGGCTGTGTAATGTGTATGATGGTGGAAGGTATATGGAAATATTATATTGATGCAAAGCAGATGGCTTATCTCCTACGGAGTGTTTTGAAGTGGTGTGACCCTTATGTGTATGTTAGAAGATCTCATGTGTACTTGAAGGGTACGTGTCGAAATTTCAAAATTTCGGACCGCTTAAGAGAGTGGGCTGAACTGTGGGGGGATGAATGCGAGTGAATAAGCTATGGCTAGAGTAAAAGAAAAGTTTGACAAAGGTCATATTATGCTTCATAGAGTATGAGAATCACGGAATGTCTAAAGTGTTGTTGGTAAAGAGTGCTCGGTGCATAGAGCATGAAATTGCTTGGTTGTATTGGGATGAAGATTTCATTTTTATGGTATCGGAGTGCCAATGAGTCACGGGTGGTTCTGTTCGTTAGATCAGGTAAGTTGCAGTTTGAATAAGAGTGAATGACTTTCGAGAATGGTTCTAATGTGTTCAAGATTCTACAGGGAACAATCGGGTATCTTAAGGTTGTGTATGTAGCCAGAAAATGTATTTTTGTTGGAAGAGGATCATATATGTGGTATTTCTATGTTAATTATGGGGTTCTATGTATCAGTATCTGGAAAGTAAAGGTAACGGATTCGGATTCGGATTCGCAGGAAGTTCTTCAGATTAAAGTGTTCGGGAGTGTGATGTTTCTGGTAATATTTGAGAGAGTATACAGCGGCTTATGTGTCCTAAACAGTGTGGTCTTATGCTTGGGTCTCGTGTAGTGAGCTTGGAATTGAGAGATTGTGGTACTACAGCAAAAGGGAGTATCAAGTTGAAAATGAATCAGAAGGAAATCTAGATAGATGAAGTAGCTTGATAGTAGACCGAATCAGTATGGAAAGGATATGATTAATTCTTTGTGTGTGTTCGAGGTAATGAGTTCTTACAGGTATTTTGCAGCAAAGCTCTTGAGTTCTGACAGCTTGCTTAGCTTGGTCTAGTTAGAAGGATTCAGTCCTGGTTGTTTAGCTTGTGCAAATAGAATTAGGAGAGAGTTCTTGTTGGGTTTAACCGTGGTTTAGAGATGTATATTTCTATGGACATGCGGAGCATGGGATGTGTAAGGATTTTTCTTCTAAATGGGATCAGTGGAAGTTCTTAGCTAGATGAGTTAAATTTAGTTTTTGAAAAAAAGTTCATAAAACTCTTAGGCAACGGGTAGCCTCAGGTAATCAAGGAAATGGTACTGCTAATTGGAAGTGATTTGATGGGAGTATTTGTTTCAGAAAAAGGGTAATACGATTAAACTAATGATACTTGGGTAGTATTATGGCACTTTCTTGTTGGGTCGACTGGTGATATTCGGGTTGCTTGGTGGCATAGGGAAATCTTAGAGTATCTATCGTGGAATGAGTGGGTATTAAAGGTGGCATGTGTTCGGACGACGAAATTGGAATCGGATATGGTGATTCAGGTACTATGCGGATGTGGAGATAGAAGTTCTCATAATCAGGCTATGATGGGGTATGTTAGATCCATATGTGATGTTGGGGTTTAGACTGGTTGTCTCCGTGTTGGGTTATTCAAGACTATTATGCTACAGGCTATGCCGGAACGCCACAGGTTGAGTAGCGAGATGTGTCGGAGTATATCCTGGTAGAGTGGTTTTATAGTTCGAAGGCCCAGCGGACGGCTGGGAAGGATTGTCTTTCTTACTTGGGCTCTTATAACGAGTGTCAGCGTTGAGGCTCCTTATACTGATTCAGTTCCGGTATTGAGGGACTTTTCGGATGTGTTTCTTGTGGCTGGGCATGTCACCGGGCGGGGTTGTGAATTTCGGCATGGATTTGGTGTCGAGCAATGTATGGTATGGCACCGACAGAGTTAAGGAGTTGAGGGAACAGCTTCGGGATTTCCTTAATAAGGAGTTCGTTGTTAGGCCAATGTTGATGGTGTTCTAGCTTGAGTCAGCTCGGTTGGCTCCGAATAACATTGTGAGGGATAGGTTGATTTGATCGTTATTGAGCTTGTTAGTGATATGGGGAGATCTATGAGTTGCTTTTCTGCGTTGTGAGACGTTATGATTTGTTGGTTATGGGCACATATGGTGCGGTTCTATTGAGGTTCATAGTGGAAGTCGAGCGGGGAGAGTAATTGGGTATCGCTCAGTGCATGACGTACCAGTTGTGTTTTATCGGGTTTGTGTGGTGTGTGTTATTTGTTTCACCGTGGGTGTAATGATCTGCTTTGGTTCCAGACATCGAATTTTGCGTGGCTGTCGATTTTGAGCATAGTGACTTGAGGTGCTCCATGTGTAGCAGTGTTTGGATAGGATCGCGCATTGTACCTTTCGAGGTAGATTTATGTGTTCTATTTCTATGATGTGAGACAGGGTCTCAGCTTTGTGTTGTGATAGTACTGATGAGCTTGAGTTACAGCTCTTTCATTTGGGGTCATTTTCATGATTTGAGTATGTTCAGATCATTTCTTATCAGTGCGTGAATTATGCGAGTTGTGGCTTAGGCCTGCATTGATGTGTCATGTCACCAGAGTGATGTGTTGGATTCAAGGTAATCGTTGGGATCATTAATGAATATGACCGGATTTGATTTCAGCTTGTTGGAAGGATAATATCGAGGTTAGGCTCGGAAATCTAATATGGTATTAGCCACAAAAAAGGGAAGTGACCTCATGAACGGATGATCTGAGAAATGGTTATTGGTTATTGCGTGTTTCAATTATGGTTGGCAGTATGTGAAAGTGTTGGAATGAGACTTTAGTTGATGAAATGTTTCCTATCGATATTCAATTTTTATGTGCAGCTACTATGAATAGAAATTATCGTTTCGAGTGTTTGAGTTATGTGGTATATCATATAATTGCACCTGAGGTTATAGGTATGTGTTATTACAGCTGGTTCGGGACTATTTAGAGTATAGATGCGAGGTTCTAACCTTGTGTATGATTTCGGAAAGTGAAATGTGGTTCTATGACTTATGAGCTGGATTGGATTGTGTTATTTTATTTAAAATGCGTTATCAGACCTAAATGAGATAGGGTGACGTGGGATCACCCTCGGGTATATGCATGGTAAGGTTATTCAGCAATTGGTTGGCTTTTAGAATAGCTCTGGGTACGTTCGAGGATGAACATGTGTTTAAGTGGGGGAGGATGTAACGACCGACCGGTCATTTTGAGCTTTTGCACCTTGATCGCCAGTTCTCGGGCATGACTTGCCCCGTGTTATGCATTATGACTAATGTGGATCGTTGGTTTTGGTATTCTGGAAAAATTGGAATGAATTGATCGAGAGTTGACTTATCTGTATATGAGCTCGGATCGGAGTTTTTATGATTTGGTTAGATTCGTTAGATTATCTGTGACTTAGGAGTGTGATCGGAAGTGATTTTAGAGGTCCGGTGTAGAATTAGGCTTGAATTGGCGAAGTTAGTATTTTGGCCAATTCCGATTGATAGGTGAGATTTTGATCCGAGGGTCGGAATGGAGTTTCGAGAGTTTCTGTATCTTCGTTAAGTGATTTGGGATGTCTGTGTAAAGTTTCAGGTCATTCGGATGTCGTTTGGTTGGGTTTTTGATCGAATGCGTGTTTTGGGAGTTTTAGAAGAACTTAGACCTGAATCCGATATAATTTGATGATTTTGGTGTTGTTTGAGGTATTTTGATGATTGGAGCACGTTTGAATGATGTTTTAGGATGGGTTGGCATTTTTGGTTGAGGTCCCGGGGGCCTCGAGGAGATTTTGGATGACCATCGGGATGAATTTTGGACTTGTGTTATTGCTGGTATTTGCTGGTTCTGGTATTTCCGCATCTGCGGAAAAGGGACCGCAGATGCAAAAAGAGGGTCGCAGGTGCGAGTTTCTTGAGGATTTAGTGTTTTGCAGATACGGGCTTGGAGTCGCAAGTGCAGTGTCGCAGATGCGGCGTTTGAACCGCAGAAGCGGATATGGGCCAAAGGGGCTTTCCGCAGAAGCGGGCAGGTGTCCGCCGAAGTAGATTTAGACCACAGAAGCGGTCCTGAGAAAATAGTAAATCTCCGCAGAAGCAGAGGAATTCTACAGAAGCGGTTTATTGGTCGCAGAAGCGAAAATGTCTGGGCAAAGAAGGGTTTAAAGCTTCATTTTGTTCCACGAGCTAAGGTATGTTTTCACCATTTTTGAACATCTTTGAGAGCTTTTGGATGAGAATCGAAGGGGATTTCGACTGGGGTACATTGGAGGTGAGTTCTATGACTTAAATAAATGATTTAACTGTAGAATCAACCTAAATATTTATGAAAATTCATCAAAAAGGGGGAAAACCTAGGGCTCTGATTTTTATATTTCAAAGTGGGTTTTGATGGGTCATTTGAGCTCGGATTTGAGAGTTCTTGGCATGTATGAACTCGTGAGAAGATAAGGAATCTATTAATGTGAAAATTTCTAAGATTTGAGAAGTGGGCTCGGGGCTTGGGTTTCGGTAATTTCGGGATTTGTGCCTGTTATTGTTTGTTTACGCTTGGGCTTTGTTCCCTTGGCATATTTTGATGTATTCGCTTTATCTTTGGATAGATTTGATGTGCGTAGAGGCTGATTTGAGGGGCAAAGGCGTCGTGAGCTAGAGATTTCGTCGGTTCGAGGTGAGTAATGATTGTAAATGATATCCTGAGTGTTTGAAACCCCGGATTGCACACCGTAGTGTATATTGAGGTGACTTGCACGCCGGATAGCGAGTGTGGGGTAGAGCACCGTTGGGGATTGTGACTTGGTCTGTCCCGATTGATGATTTTACCACGTATTTGACTGAAACTTATTTGTTATTATCATGATTTAGGCTGATTGCCATATTTGGGCTTCGTGCCAATTATTTGAACCTTCGTGGATGTTATCACTGTTTCCTTACTGTCTTGATGTATTATTTGAACTCAGTCCCGTTGAAATCTACTGTTTTACAACTCAGCCAATTTTACTCAGGTTTGAAACTTAAATGATATTTCTAAATGATATTTTGGGCTAAGAACTACTATTTTACAAATACCCTAGGGGCTTGTGATGATTTTCGAACTGAATGAGGCCGAGGGCCATATGTGAGGATATGCTGAGTGATATGAGGCCGAGGGCCTGAGACACTTTATGTGCCACGAGGCGGCTTGAGTGACGTGAGGAGGCTTTCAGGCCTTATGAGTGATGTGAGGAGGCTTTCAGGCCTTAAGAGTGATGTGAGGAGGATTTCAGGCCTTATGACTGATGTGAGGAGGCTTTCAGGCCTTATGACTGATGTGAGAATGCTTTTAGGCCTTATTTTATATGCCACGAGGTGGCTTGATATTGCGCTTGGGCGGTAAGGGGCCCCTCCCAGAGTCTGCACACCCCAAGTGATCGCCGTCGACGATATATGGATCGAGCTGCACACCGCAGCGAGATGTGGATCGGGCTGTATGCCGCAGCAGTTACTATATGATATTATTCTGAGAGTGATTTGAGAGAGAGTGCCCGAGGGGATGAGAGTGTTCAAAGAGTGTTTCTAAGAGTGAGCCCGAGGGGCTGGTACTGTTTTGAGATATTGGCCGAGGGGCAAACTTTTATGTGCTCATCTTCCATATTTACTAGCCTTTTTACCTGTTATACAGTGATATTTGTGCCCGAGGGATGGATTTTCTGTGCTTATTGGCACTAATTGTTTGGAAATCATTTCGTAACTGTTGGAAAGATCATTTTAAAAAGAGATTTAAACTGAGCCAAGGGATTTCCAAAGATTTCACAGCTTCACTGTTTTCTCAAAGGGTTGTATCCTGCTTCTATACAGCATGATGGTTTGCTTTACGTGATTTCTTACTGCTCAGTTGTTATTTACCTTTATTATTCACTGAGTTGGAGTACACACTTTACTCCCTGCAACTTGTGTGCAGATGCAGGTATTAATTATCCGGTAGTGGGTTTTGGCCGATCAGAGGCAGAGTTACATGAGTTAAGGAGGTGACTGCCAGCATTTACAGCATCATGTTTCTCTATTTTGTTCATTATTCCGGTTTTGTATATTTTAGGCCTTGTAGTGGATTTACATTCTGATAGATGCTCGTGACTTGTGACACCCCGATTAGGGCTGTGTTGGGTTGTATTTCCGCTAATTAATATTATTAAGTCATATTTAAGCTGTTTATTCATGTTTAACTATTTTTGAAAAGACGAATTGGGGTTAGTTGGTTGGCCTCGTCCTCACAAGAGGCGCCATCACGACCAGTTCGAGGTTTGGGTCGTGACAAATACGAAAAATCAATAAATCAAAAAAAAGTAGAAATTCCTTTTTAAGTAAAGTACAACCTCAAACGGTTTAAGGAAAATTTAGTTGAGAAATCCATTGAGTTAAAAATATAATAATTGTTGAAATTTGAAGTATTGAAAGCTATATATAAATGCGGCGAGGTAATGAAAATAATATGGGTACCAACACAAAGGATCACAACAGTAATAAAAATTCTGAACCGTTAAAACACTTGAATTGATAACAACAATTAAACACAGCAAACAGAAAGTGCACGAAACCAAAATCCAATTACTAATAAGGATAAGGAAAACAAACACAGAATTTCACTTTCATTTCATATCTTGTTGCAGGCATGCAACCCGATCCCATTTCATAAATCTCGTTGCAGGCGTGCAACCCGATCCCATTTCATATATCTCGTTGCAGGCATGCAACCCTATCCCATTTTATATATCTCGTTGCAGGCATGCAACCCAATCCCATTTCATATATCTCGTTGCAGGCGTGCAACCCGATTCCATTTCATATATCTTGTTGCAGGCGTGCAACCCGATCCCATTTACAAATCATCATCAATCATAAAAGAATCCCAGCAAAGGAACAAGAGTATAACAACAACATCCCGGCAAGGGAGACAATATCATAAACAATAACATCCTGGCAAGGGAGACAATATCATAAACAATAACATCCCGGCAAGGGAATAATAGTATAATAATAATATCCTGGCAAGGGAAATAATATAATAAGCAATAATGTCCCGGCAAGGGAACCAACAGTAGGGATTGAATATGTCCCGGCAAGGGAATCAACTATAACCAAACTTGTACTGATAATTAACTTTACAATGAAACCTCAACTTGAGCCAGCGCTCTACCATGTTCAACAATTAAATTCTCAACTTGAGTCAATGCTCTACTATGTTCAACTAACAATAATACTTCCACAAGTCATATTCCTCAATAGAATTATCATATAAAGCATATACAATACGAAACGGAGTCACATTAATCGAAGTATAAGACTCACGGGCATGTTTGACACCAACGTATAGATACTCATCACCATGCCTACATGTTGTACTCAACAAATAACACATAACAAATGGGACACAACTCCTAATCCCTCAAGCTAAGGTTAGACCAAACACTTACCTCGCTTTGCTAACAATTCAAAATTCCAACAAACTACCTCGTGAATTCGTCTGAAGCTTCAAATCTAGTCAAAATAATTCAAAATACTCAACACAAATCGTAGGAACTAATTCCATATGAATTTACACATTTTCCGAATTAAAATCCAAAATTTAGCTCAAAATTGCTCATGGAGCCCACGTCTCTGAATCTGACGAAACTCATAAAATCCGACAACCTACTCCGATACAGGTTCAACCATACAACAATTATCGAATTCTGATATCAAATGGACCTTCAAATCCTAAATTTTTGTTTTTGAAAAGTTTTACAAAAACTACAATTTGTTTCATCCAAATCCGAAATAAACGATGAATATTGTTATAGATCTATGAAATGTAATCACTTCCGGATATAGAACACTAATCGTGAAATCCCCTTTGAAATTACCCAAATTCGAGCTCCATAGCTCCAAATGTGTTAAAAATGGCTGAAACTCGCGTTTTGTAATCTGTCCAAGCAAGTCGCAGGAGTCAAATGTGACTTGTAAATCGCATTTGGTACTTGCGATTTACACTGCCCCAAAATACAGCATTACCCGCCTTCAATAAATCAATGATAATTTTTTGTAAAAATATTCAATTGATGAACGGTTTGAAATATTAAAAACTAGACTCAAAGACCTTTCATTTGATAGGTTTTGCATCACATAACATCTTATATATATGTAGATATTCTCGTCCAAAATGTGATCTTGCGCATGCTCATTTGAAATTTTAGTCTATCTTGTAATTTTTCAACTTGGCTTAGACTTAGGCCCCTCCTTAGACCCCAAATCACCTATAATATTTTTAGTATACTTATTATCATATCCAATTAATATCCACCATATTAATAGACCGGATTTGCACATAAAATAATATAATTAGCGCACATCAACTTTCTTAATAGCGCTTAAATACTTCAAGATTTTTCCGGGGTGTTACATTCTCACTTCGTGCATTATCTTAACCAATTTAAAAATGTAACTTCCATCTTATATTTCATAGTGCCAAAAATTTTCTAGGGAAATAGGGCTTCCTTTTATTGAAATATGTGGACATCCTTTTTTTGTCTAAGCTATATATTTGTTATTGTTCACAATTTCATATTAACCTCCAAAGCTTAAAGTATATGTGATGTAACTTGCATGCTTGATTTATGTGATTACAAAGTAAAATATTTCGTTCGTTGTTTCCCTAAGCACTTGACTTCTTTTATTTTTGCAACTTAAATATTTGGGAGAATTTATTTATATGGCAAGTATTTTACTTTTACAGTTTATGTGTCTTCTGTATTTACATTACCTTGTAAATAAAGAATGTTTTACATTTGAGGTTTATTTTACCGTCCGAGTTCACATTTAGCTATTACTTTTTATTACGTTTACTTGACTTCCTTGATACAAGAGTATGTTGGTTGAAAGTAATGACAAATTATATCAGAATATAAATCATCAATATTATGAATTAATATCATCTCATGCTCATTTCATATTTCTTCTATATGCTTCAAGTTTTGGGTTTGTGAATCATTTTACAAGTTCCCATGGGAAATCCTGGTAGCAAATATTGTATTTTCTTCATGTGGCTTCAATATAGTATTTGAACATCTTCTATTCATTATTTATAGAAAAAAAACAAAATTCACAGTCTGGGAAGATTTCATTGATCTTTATGGGAAAAAACTTTTGAAACAACTGAATGAATATTCAGTTATTCTTGCTAGAAAAATTGGTAGATCATCATCAAGTATTAGTACTTACGTGATTTTACTTTTTTCCTTTTCAAATATCAAACAATGAAATCAAATCTTAATATTTGAATGCATGTAGGATCATCGAACAAATTTAGTGGGTTGTCGAACAAATTTAGTACACCAATTTGTTTCAATCCTCCTTACCTACAAGTTGTTGAGTTGAAGTCATGGTATTATGCATGTATTTCTTTGTGAATTATGCATCTGTAGAAGCATATTGTTGATATAATGCATTAATACATACAAGAACAAATATTTTAGATTTTATCTACCTTGTAGGGCCAAAAAAATTCCAATGCTTAATGCATACAAGATAAATAGTACATCTTCCACAGGCTTTGTTATAGTGGTTCCCTTTGAGGATGAAATCGTAGATATTTCCAATATCCAAGTGCAACCTCAAGTAAGAACAACATAAATTATATTATTCTATAGAAATTTAATTAGTTTTGGAAGTCACAAAAAAATATGTGGCATTCTTGAATTATATAGGGACGGGTATTTTATGTCGAAGCTGAACTTTCTTTGCCAAATGAGAATCAACGATTGTGTGTCTTAGCTTGTTCTGGCTGTAAGCAATTATTCAGGAGATCTTTCTCTCGGAGGACAATTTATTGTACAAACTGTCAACGATCCACTCATCTAATTCTAAGGTATAAATGCTACTAGATTCTTCTATGGCTAATGACTATTTATAGTTTACAGTTATTTTGTTTTTATTCATCTAATAAAATATTTTCTCTACATTATAACAGATGTCAATTTGAACTTACTGTTAGAGACAATAGTAGTTTTGCAACAACCATTATTACTGACAAACCAGCCGAGAAAATATTTGCCTCAGCTCAGAAGAAATTTATGCAAGGTACATATTTCATATTACTATTAGCCTCAAAAATATACAAATGGCAAAATGACCCTCTTTTGATGTGTAACTAACTAATTTCGCCCTCCCAGAAATAAATTTTACCTCTTACGGATGTGCAGAAACAATTGAGATGAAAGATATTCAAAATTCAAATAAAAAAATTATTTACAAAATATCATGATACATTGCAAACGTTGTCCATTTTATCTTACATAAAGAAAGACAATGAGATCCAACAAGAGTTCCCACCAACCATGATGGATGTTTCCAAGGGGAGCAAACGCAAAATTGAACGCCTTGGCTTGGAGGGAAGAGAAGCTCAAGAGACAACTAACAAAGACAATGCTTCCTATTACAATTGGGGCTTGGAAATAAGGACTCCTCCTTTGAAAAAGTAATTGTAAGGTATTTGAACTTTTTAATTAAGTTGTTGTTCTTTCATCTGATTATATAATTAATTTTAAGATGTAATTAATATGATAGTTCTAAAAAAAAACAGATCAACACATGTGTAGTTCCTACATACACTTGTTCTTGTACCTCTTAGCATCATTTAATTTTCTCTTGGAACATTCTAGCAATTTTAATCGATGTACAACATATTTACTTAATTTCACTTGCTCTCTTAGTTGAAGTTGAAGCCACATTTTGCTGCTATTTTGGGATGCATTTGAAGACATTTTTCTGCTTTATTGGATGTGGTTAAAGCCATAATTATGTTGCTGCTTTCTGCCTACGATTAAAGCTAATCTTTTGCTGCTGTGATAATAGGTTAGTTTATCTATTTAATATCTGTCTATTATACTACCCCGTCTCCCATATTACTTAATTAACTCATTCTTCATGGTTTATTAACATGTCAATAATGTGTCCAAAGGACTAGAGGCATTGTAGTTTTCTCCCAATACAAATGACCAACTAATTTCATGTATGCTGTTTAATATTTAAGATAGTATGAATTGTGAATGATTCTTACTTATTTATCAAAAAGGAATTGTGAGTAATAGTAGTGTGGAGTACTAACCAAGGTAGTGAACTAGGTGAAGTGTCAGCATTGTATGTAGCTTATTTTATTTATTTCTGTTTCTCTTTGTCTATCTAAAGTTGTTGGATATGTTAGAACCAGCAAATTAGAGTCATAAGATTTCTGAAGTGTGTTTATGAATATGAAAGCTTTAAACTAGTGAATATATTGTTGCTTGATATCTCATTATCTGATTTTGCTTGTAGAGGTGTTCTGACTTATCAACAAAAAATGGCGTGAGGTGTGATGACCTTAGTCATTGCTTGTCAAATTTGTTCAGACCTGCTGATTTATTTTTTCCATCTGGTCCTCATTATTTAAAATAATTTTTAATAAAGACAAAACATGAAAAAGGTGAACAATGTCTTCAAACCTTCACTTCCCCTAATTCTTGCTCTTGGCCAAGGACGAAGTCTTTTCAACAGTTGAGCCTCATCATTTTCTTAAACTGTTGAACATGCTAAGAGTGGCCATAAAAAAACCTCATATTCAACTTGTGGCACGCCTCATTCTCCCAAACATATGAAAATTTATGATTGACTCCAATTCACTTATTGCAATGGAATTAAGTCCATTTGAAGAGTAATAACCTATATGTACAGCACCTTGAAAAGGAAGTAAATGTGACCACCTCAAGAAACGATATGGAGTACCTACAAGCTCTTTCCTTGATGGGTCTTCCCCCAAAGACATAAGTATTGAAACAATTGTATTGGTCATAGTTGCAAGACAGAGATGAGCACCATGATTGGTCAAACACACCAGGATTGGTGTTTTCTTTGCTTATACTTCTGAAAATCAGAAGACTTAAAAGATGAAATTTGTCTATAGTCTACCTGTTTGAAACACAATGTGATTTGCATTACAATTAAAATTAATTAATAGGGTTATAAGAGGATGACTCTAAATTTTGCTGCTTCTCTTTTTTGGGTGTGTTTGTGTGTTTCATTATCCTTTTATTAAAGGAGTTTGTTCTTTAATAAAAATTAACGTGCTTTGCCTTAAGATATTGTATCGTTAAGGATTGTTTGATCAATAATGATGTAACAGAAGGCCTACTTATTTTAATCTTATAGGGAGGCATCATCCCACACTAAAAAAGTGCTTTAGAAAAAATTAGTTGCATTCATATTATCCTAAAACTTAATTTATTATGTTATATAGCTACTGAAATTTGGTATTTTCCTGTGCTTTTGCAGGTGTCAGTACTTTTGTTGAACTACAAAGAAGAAGAAGAATTACAGTATGGACAAAGAATCACCTTTTGTGAATATAGATACTCTCATGGATGTAAATATATGCCACTTTCAAAGTAAAATACATCTCTTTTTGTTGATATGTAAATAACAATATGTTTATATATGTATATTTAGTATTCTCATGGATGTGAATACTGTGTCACTTTAAATGCATCTCTTTTTGTTGATATGTAAATAACAATATGTTTATATATGTATATTTAGTATTCTCATATATGTGAATAGTGTCACTTCAATGATGTCTCAACTTCTATCCCTTCTATGTAATTTTATATCAAAACAAATTAATCACAAATAGTAATTTCATATTCTACAGTATTGGGCCCGTGCTATGCACGGCCAGAAACCGTCTAGTATAGGAAGAAAGGCAGAAGTGGAGATGGGCCTTTTTGGATTCATGTTCGGCGCTCTCTGTGGAGTATATATTGCACAGAACTATAGTCTAATCAAAATCGATGAGTGGGCCCAATATGGGTATACTAGGGCTAGGGAGTTTGAGAGGCCTACCGTAAGACTCAGAATTTTTATCCAAACAAAGCCCATAAAGATTCCTAGCCCAACTAACCAGACATATTTTTTTCATTTGTTTTTTTTTATTTTTATTGAATTTATTGTCAACAATCTCATAGCAGTATTTACCTTTTTCCTTCTTTTTTTTCTTTACCAGGTTCTCAAATGTGTTTTCTTTTATTCCATTGCAGATGTATAAAATTGTTTTGTTTTTAAACTTAATGATGAAGTAAGTATTTACTCTTCATTTTGGAATATGGAATCGGAATATGTTTTCAAATGCTATATTTTGTTGATGCAACGTCCCAAAATGGGGGAAAATAGTAGTACTGTCAGACCTCTCTATAATAGTCTCTCTTTTTTTTAAGTTAAAATTAAATTCTATTGATACTCAAAATTTTGTACAATTGAGTCTGAGGAGCAGCTTTGATAGTCTACTCCCAATTACATCACAATCATCTACTAAAAATTTATGTCTATCTATCCTATACTACTTCTCAATGCAGCCACTTGTTAAACTAATTACAGCAAGGTTTCAAATTTTAATCCAATCTATGGAATCAAATCCAACTGCTGCAATGCTTCTTTTCATTTGCCTATGCTCTTCCCTCTAATATGTATGTGTAGCACTATCTCTCTGCAGATTTGAAGATCATCAAACTTAGCTTTATCAAATCTGATTATGTTCCTCTCCCTCCAAATCAGTGCAACAGTCATGGCAAAAACACAGCTAGTTATAGCATTTGTTCCTCTTCTGCTCTTGGCTTTCTTGCATGCCCATTTCAACTATGTTTCTAAATCGCCAATGTTTCTCTTATATCCCAATCATAAATATAGTCTGGACCACTGTTTCTTTGTGTTGGTGCATTCCAAGAACAAGTGACTAAAATATTCCAGACTATGTCCATAGAATGCACAGGCTGCAGGAACTTGAATGCTAATCTTTAATAGTCTTTCCACTGAGGCTATCCTCTGTTGTGTTGCAAGCCATAGGGTGAATCTATATCTTGGATGTATATTTTATGCATCATCAAACTTTTCCATTCAGCTCTGGGGTAGTCCGGTATCAATTTCAAGTACATCTGTTTAATCTGGAACTTTTTATTCTTGCACATTGTCTGCAGCCTGCTGTGAATGTTTCCCAGGAGTTATTGATGCTCCATGATCAAACTTCTGCTTTCTAGTATCTTCCTCACCACCCAAGATACAGTCTTAGGTGTAGCCATTGTTTCCAAGTTCCTATTCTTTATATAGAAGTTGTGCACCTACATTATCCATAAGCAGTCCTTCTTCCTAGTTATATCCCGCAGATGTTTTATAATTGCTGCTTTGTTCCATATTTTTATGTCAAAGTATATTGAGTCCTCCAGCAGCTATTGGCCTGCACACCTTTTTCCAAGCCACTAGTGCCCCCTTTCAGATAGTAGCAGTACCAGTCCATAGGAATGTTCTGCATATTGATTCAATTGCTTTCATCACCTTCTTTGGAAGAACAAAAATCTATGCCCAATAGGTTTGAATGCCAAATACAACAGCCTTTATCAGTTGACACCTGCCAGCATAAGATAAAAATTTTGCTGACCAGTAGGTGATCCTTGCTATTATCTTCTCAATAAGAGGTAAACATTGATAGACTGCTAGCTTCTTAGAATCTAAAGAAATCCCCAAGTATTTGAAAGGAAGCTTTTCTTCAATAAAACCCAATGTTGCAAGGATTTCTTGTTTTTCAGCTTGAGAGATTCCAGCCATGTATATAGCACTTTTGTTGACATTTTCCTGTAAGACAGAGACAATTGAGAATCTATGAAAGGTAGCATTAAGGATCTTGATAGACTCAAAATTAGCTCTCCAATACATCAAGAGGTCATCAGCAAAGCATATATGTGTGATATTCATCTTTCTGCACTTAGGATGGAAGTTGAACTTTCCATTCTTATGCAATTGTCCCAATTCTCTACCCAGATATTCCACTGCAATAACAAACAAGTATGGAGACATTGGGTCTCCTTTCCTAATCCCTTTTTTCCTTTGAAAGGCTCTGTCAGTTCTCCATTAAGTACCAAGGAATATGACACTGTAGTAATACATGCCATTATCCATTGCACAAACTTGAATGGAAAACTAAGATCAATAAGCATTCTTCTAAGAAAACTCCATTCCAGAGTATCATAGGCTTTTCTTAGATCCACCTTCATCACACATCTAGGAGGGACACCTTTTTTGAGTAGCCTTTAAACAGTTCATGGCTTTGTAGAATGTTATCAATTATACACCTCCCATCAATGAATGCTGATTGAGAGTGATCAATCAACTCATCAAGAACAGATTTGATTCTTTTTGTAATGACTTTGGATATGATCTTATACACTGCAGTACAACATGCAATAGGCCTATAGTCCTTAACTGTTGAAGGTGCTGGCACTTTAGGTACTAGTGTGATAGTTGTAATGTTGATCATTCCAGGTAGGATGCTGGAGGAATAAAAGTTCTTCACAACTGCAAAGATATCCTCCTTCACTATGTCCCAGTTCCTAGTAAAGAACTCCACAGGGAACCCATCTACCCCTGGTTCTTTGTCTTTAGGCATCTCCCATACTGCAACTATGATCTTCTCATTTTAACATCTTGGATTAAATTTCTGTCACGATCCAGATTTTCCACCATCGGAAGTCGTGATGGTGCCTACTAACGGAGCTAGGCCACCCAAACTTAAAACATTCACTGATAAATTTCAACAATATAAATATACGGAAAATAATTAAATAAGAGTGGAAGACTTTAAGTTTAAATAAAATGAAATCAAAATGCGGAAGTTTAAAACATATCTCTACCCAAAATCTGGTGTCACTAGCTCACGGACTATTAAAGAGTGCTACAAACAAGTCTGAATGGAAATACAAAACGTCTGTCTCGATACAAAGAAAACAAACTAAACATAGAAAAGGACTCCGGCCTTCGAACGCCAGCTGGCTACCTCGTGAGTCCCTAGACTGAAGGCAGATCCCGGGCAATCCTACTGCTGCTATCCAAAAGCTGCTCCTGGATCTGTGCAAAAAGATGCACAGAGTGTAGCATCAGCACAACCGACCCCATGTGCTGGTAAGTGCATGGCCTAACCCCGGCGAAGTAGTGACGAGGCTAGACAGGACTACCAACTCAACATGTACAATTCTATATATACATATGTGCAAATAAAGGAAAGGATACCAGAACTAAGCAGTTAAAAAAAGGAGGAGAATCATGCTATGGGGGAGTACAATCCGGATATAAAAGTCATCAACTTAAATAAGAAACAGGGCACAACAATAATTAATAGAGACAAGAAAATCCAACAGTTGCACGGCATCAACCTTCGTTCTTTTACTCTCATCCTCACCCGAAGCAATCAAACAAATTGCACGGCATCACCCTTCGTGCTTTCCTCACATAACTCTCATTTCATGGCACGGAATGACCCTTCATGCATAATATAATCAACAATGGCACGGAATGTCCCTTCGTGCATAATATAGTCAACAATGGCACGGAATGACCCTTCGTGCAAATATAAATAAAAATGGCACGCAATGACCCTTCGTGCATTATCACTCTTCCTCACCCAAACAGCAATCACAACCAAACGGGCGAGGGGAGTAAACAGTAATGAGAAATGTCCCGACAAGGGAAAAACACAATTAAACAACTAAGTCCCGGCAAGGGAGAAATGACAATAACTTGCACATCCTGGCAAGGGAGATAATCAATATACTCAAGTCATCCCGGCAAGGGGTTTAATCACATTTCATACCAATTCTTTCATTTCTTACTCAATAATATTTTATCATTCGAGCCAACGCTCCAAAGAATTCACAAACTCACAATTTATCCTCAACTCTTCACATTAGGTAGAATTCATTATTTAGTTTTGGAAGAGTTCCAAATATACCAAGAACAACTAACCACAAAGACTCACGGTCATGCTAGACACCGGTGTATAGATACTCATCACCATACCTATACACCGTACTCGATCATTTAGCTAATATCAATCAATAATACTATAATCATATTCCCTCAAGCAAAAGTTAGATCAAACACTCACCTCAAATGCTCCAAAAATCCACTCAAGCCTCTAGTATAGCTTTACCCCTCGAATTCACCACAAAGTCGCTCGAATCTAGTCACAAATTACTTGAATGCATCAACAAATGCAAATTGAATCAATTTAAATGCATGAAAATGAATTTCCCAAAGTTCTACTCAAAAATTCCCAAAACGCCCCCGGGCCCACATGGTTAAAACCCGAGGTTCGAACCAAAACCCGGTTACCCAATCCCTCACGAGTTCATATCTATGATTTGTTTTGAAATCGGACCTCATATTGAGGTCCAAATCCCCAATTTTAAGAAAACCTAGGTTCTACCCAAAATCCCCATTTTTACCCATGAAAAACCTTGATTTTAAGATGAAAACATGATAAATGATGTTAAAGATGAAGAAATTAAGTTAAAGTTGACTTACAAATGAATTGGAAGAAGGTTTGTGCTTGAAAAATCGCCTATGGTGTTTTGTGTTTTGAAAGAATGAAGAAATGAGGTGAAAATTCGACTAAGTATCTGCTAAGTCTCTGATGTCGCATTTGCGAACAGGGGTTCGCAATTGCGAACCCCAACCAAACAGTGGGAATTGCGAACTCTGCTTTGCATTTGCGAAGCCAGGCCACGAACGAGACCTTCGCATTTGCGAACATGGTCTTGCATTTGCGAACCCCTCACGTCGCAATTGCGATGGGGAACTTCGCATTTGCGAAACTAGGCAGGCCTAGGAACTTTTGCATTTGCGAGCCAAACCATCGCATTTGCGATAGTGCTCGAGTTTCCCATACTTCGTAATTGCGAAGAAATTCTCGCATTTGCGAGCTCGCAATTGCGACTCCTCCCTTCGCATTTGCGAAGATCACAGAAGCAGAACACCAGATTTTCTAAAAATGAGAAATGCAATCCGACACCTATCCAAAACGCATCCGTGCCCTCGGGGCTCCAAACCAAATATGCACACAACCTAAAAAACATCCTACAGACTTACTCGTGCAATCAAATCGCCGAAATAACATCATTTACATAGAATCGAGCCTCAAAACACATGATTTTCATTTCAAACTTCTTAAACTTTCAAACTTCGAACTCATAGTCCAAAATATATCAAACGACGTCCAATTTTGACCAAACTTCACAGAAAGCGCTTAAACAATATATAAGACCTGTTCCGGGCGTCGGAACCAAAATACGAGCCCAATACCATAGTCTTTTAATCAATTTTCATTTTTATTTTCCTTAATAATTTCAGAGAAACAATTTAACAAAAAAATTCTTTTACTCGGGTTCTATACCTCGAATTTCGACTCCGGGCACATGCCCGAGTCCCATATTTTTCTACGGACCCTCCGGGACCGTCAAATCACGGATCCGGGTCCGTTTACTCAAAATGTTGACCAAAGTCAACTATATCAATGTTAATACCATAATTTTTCAAATTTTTCATAGAATTCGCATATTTTAATATAAAAACTTTCAGGCTTCACGCCCGGACTGCGCACGCAAATCGAGGCAACTAAAAGCGAGGATTCTAAGGCCTTGGAAGCGCGGAAAAAGGGAGAAATACGGTGATGACCCTTTGGGTCGTCACATTCTCCACCTCTAAAACAACCGTTCGTCCTCGAACGGACAAAAGAAAGAAGTACCTGAGTCAGGAAATAGATGAGGGTAACGGCTCCGCATATCAGACTCGGACTCCCAGGTCGATGCCTCAGGAGGCTGACCTCTCCACTGAACACGCACTGAAGGAAAACTCTTCGACCTCAACTGTCGAACCCGTCGGTCTAGAATAGCTACCGGCTCCTCCTCGTAGGACAGATCCTTGTCCAATTGGACAGTGCTGAAGTCTAATACGTGGGCAAGATCACCGTGATACCTCCGAAGCATAGACACATGAAACACTGGATGCACGGCTGACAAGCTAGGTGTCAAGGCTAGTTTATAAGCCACCTCTCCCACACGATCAAGAATCTCAAATGGGCCAATGAACCTAGGGCTAAGCTTGCCCTTCTTCCCAAATCTCATCACGCCCTTCATAGGCGATACACGGAGCAATACTCGCTCGCCAACCATGAAAGATACATCTCAAACCTTGCTATCCGCATAACTCTTTTGCCGCGATTGAGCCGAACAAAGCCTGTCCTAAATGATCTTGACCTTATCCAAGGCCTCCTGGACTAAATCTGTAAGCAATAACCGAGCCTCTACCGGCTCAAACCATCCTACTGGAGACCGACATAGCCTACCATACAATGCCTCATAAGGAGCCATCTGAATGCTGGACTGGTAGCTGTTGTTGTAGGCAAACTCTGCTAAAGGCAAAAACTGGTCCCAAGAGCCTCCGAAATCAATAACACGGGCTCGGAGCATATCCTCCAATATCTGAATAGTCCTCTCGAACTGCCCGTCCGTCTGAGGATGGAATGTTGTGCTCAACTGAACCTGGGTGACTAACTCCTGCTGAACTGCTCTCCAAAAGCGCGAGGTAAACTGCATACCTCAGTTCGAAATGATAGATACCGGCACCCCATGAAGGCGAACAATCTCCCGGATGTATATCTCAGCTAATCTCTCCGATGAATAGGTGGTGGCAACATTAATGAAATGTGCTGACTTGGTCAGCCTATCAACAATGACCCAAATAGCATCAAACTTCTTCCGATTCACCGGAAGTCTCGTAACGAAATCCATGGTAATCCTCTCCCACTTCCACTCGGGAAGCTCAATCCTCTGAAACAAACGACCAGGCCTCTGATGCTCATACTTGACCTACTGACAATTCAAACACCGAGCCACATATGCAACAATGTCTTTCGTCATCCTACGCCACCAATAATGCTGCCGCAAGTCCTGATACATCTTCGCGGCGCCCAGGTGAATAGAATATCGCGAACTATGGGCCTCTGCTAGGATAAACTATCGAATCCCATCAACATTGGGCACACAAACTTGACCCTCCAATCTCAAAACACTATCATCATCTAAAGTCACCTTCGTGGCACCTCCACGCTGCACCGTGTCTCTCAGGACACACAAATGGGGATCATCAAACTGCTGATCACAGATACGCTCCAATAATGAAGAATGAGCGACCGTGCAAGCTAATACTCGGCTATGCTGAGAAATGTCCAACCTCACAAACCGATTGGACAAGGCCTGAATATCCAAAGCAAGCGGTCTCTGGCTGACCGGAACATAAGCAAGACTACCCATGCTGGCGGACTTCCTACTCAATGCATCGGCCACCACATTGGCTCTCCCCGGATGGTACAAAATAGTAACATCATAATCTTTCAACAATTCCAAACACCTTCTCTGCCTGAAATTCAACTCCTTTTGCTTGAACAAATACTGAAGGCTCTTGTGATCCGTGTACACCTCACACGTCACACCATATAGATAATGCCTTCAAATCTTCAAAGCATGAACAATGGCTGCTAACTCTAAATTATGGACCGAATAATTCTTCTCGTGGATCTTCAATTGCCTCGAAGCATAAGCTATGACTCTGCCGTCCTGCATCAATACTGCACCAAGCCCAATACGGGAAGCATCACAATAAACTGTATAAGGCCCTGAACCGGTGGGCAAAACCAATATCGATGTCGTAGTCAAAGCTGTCTTGAGCTTTTGAAAGCTCTCCTCGCACTCGTCTGACCACCTGAACTGAGCACCCTTCTGGGTCAATCTGGTCATCGGGCAGCTATAGATGAAAACCCCTCCACGAACTGACGATAATAACCTGCTAACCCCAAGAAACTCCGAATCTCAGTCGCTGAAGCTGGTCGAGGCCAATTCTTGACTACCTCAATCTTCTTCGGGTCTACCTGAATACCCTCTGTTGATACTACATGACCCAGAAATGCAACCGAACTAAACCAAAACTCGCATTTCGAGAACTTAGCATACAACTGACTATCCTTCAGAGTCTGAAGAACCACTATGAGGTGTTGCTCGTGCTCCTCCTGGCTGCTGGAGTACAAAAGAATATCATCAATAAAGACTATCACAAACAAGTCTAGATAAGGCCTGAATACTCGGTTCATCAACTCCATAAATGATGCTGGGGCATTAGTCAATCCGAATGACATGACCAAAAACTCATAATGCCCATATCGAGTGCGAAAAGTTGTCTTAGGGACATCAGACGCACTAATCCTCAGCTGATGGTAGCCAGACCTCAATTCTATCTTTGAAAACACCTTCGCACCCTGAAGCTGGTCAAACAAATCATCAATCCTCGACAGTGGATACTTGTTCTTTATCGTCACCTTGTTCAACTGCCGGTAATCAATGCACATCCTCATCGACCCATCCTTTTTCTTCACAAATAGCATCGGCGTACCCCAAGGAGAAACACTAGGCCGGATAAAACCCTTCTCTAGCAAATCCTGTAACTGGTCTTTTAATTCTTTCAACTCTGGCGGGGCCATCCTATACGGTGGAATAGAAATGGGTTGCGTGCCTGGGGCCAGATAAATACAGAAATCAATATCCCTGTCGGGCGGCATACCCGGTAGGTCTGAAGGGAAAACCTCTGGGAACTCCCTAACAATAGGAACAGAGTCAATAGAACGAACCTGTGTGCTGGAATCACGAATATATGCCAAATAAGCTAAACACCCCTTCTCGACCATGCGTCGAGCCTTAACATATGAAATAACACTGCGGGTGGCATGACCTGGAGTCCCTCTCCATTCCAATCGGGGCAAATCTGGCAAAGCCAAGGTCACAATCTTGGCGTGACAATCCAAGATAGCATGATACGGGGATAACCAATCCATCCCCAATATGACGTCAAAATCCACCATGTCTAAAAGTAATAAATCAACTCGGGTCTCAAAACCCTCAAATACTACTACACAGGAAGGATGAACTCGGTCGACTACCATAGAATCACCCACTGGTGTAGATACAAAAACAGGAATACCCAGAGCATCACTAGGCATAGCCATGTAGGGTACAAAATAAGATGACACATATGAATACGTAGACCCAGGGTCAAATAGCACTGAACCATCCCTGTCACAGACCAGAATAGTACTTGTAATAATAGCATCGGAAGACTCAGCCTCTGGCCTGGCTGGCAAAGCATAACACCGGGCTGAGCCCCACCTCCCTGAACCATGTCCCTAGGACGATCTGCTGCTGGCTGACCTCTACCTCTGCCAGTCCGAGCTCCACCTCTATGGTCCCTACCTTCACCTCTATGATCCCTACCCCCACCTCTAGCTGACTGGGCGGGATGTGGATCACCTGCTTCCTGAATCATGGGGCGAGGACCCTATTGCTGAGAGCTGCCCGAGGCTTGAGGGCAAAACCTAACAATGTGACCGGGGTCACCACAACCATAACAAGACCTCGGTTGCTGTGACTACTGGCCCTGTCGACCTGAATGTCCTCCCCTGAAGCTCTGAAGTAGGGGTGCACTGATAGGCTGCTGATCTGAATAGTACTGCTGAGAACCACAGCTGCCTGGAGTACCATCAGAAACCTAAAGAGCTGACTGAAAGGGCCTCGGTGAATGACCTCTACCATAAGAATCCCTACCTCCAGACGAGGTACCACTGAACCTACAAGAATGACAAGGCCTCTTATCCGACATCTGACCACCTCCCCGTGAGAGGGCCATCTCAACCCTGCGGGCTGCATTGGCCACCTCCTGAAAGGAAATATCACTACCAACTCTCATGGCCATCTGGAGACAGATCGGCTGAATCAATCCATCAATGAACCTCCAGACCCTCTCTCGCTCCGTGGGGAGTATCACAACCGCATAGCATGCCAAGTCAACAAATCTAGTCTCATACTGTGTAACGGTCATGGAGCCCTGCTGGAGGCGCTCAAGCTGCCTACGAAGTGCCTCCCGCTGAGTGACGGGGAGAAACTTCTCCAAGAATAACTCCGCGAACTGATCCCATGTCAAAGCTGGAGGCCCTGCTGGTCTAGATAGACAAAAATCTCTCCACCAAGTCTTGGCGGATCCTGCAAGTCGGAAGGTGCAAAAATTGACGCCAATGGTCTCCACTATACCCATGGTCCTGAGAATCTCATGACAGCGGAATAGAGAATCTTGTGGATCCTCTGATGAAGCACCGCTGAAAGTGGTGGTGAAGATATTGGAGAACCGATCAAGTCTCCACAAAGCATCTGAAGACATAGCCGCTCCATCGACGGCCTGAGCTGTAATACCTGTCTAGGCTGCCACTACTGGCTGAACCACTGGGACGTGAGTTCGGGGAGCTACCTACTACGGAGTACGTATAGCAGGAGTCTGAACCCCTCCTCCAGCCTGTGAAGTGGCTGGTGCTACTGGCAGCAAACCCGCTCTAGTGACACTATCCATAAAGCCTGCCAATCTGACTAGAGCATCCTGAAGATCTAGGGTGAACATGACCCCTCCTGGGACCTGAGCTGGGCCCACTGGAGCTGCTAGGGCTGGAACCTCCTCATCATAGTCAATATGAGGCTCCACCTCTGGAACTGCTGCCCGGGGCTGAGCTCTGCCCCTACCTTGTCCTTTGGCACGGCCTCGGCCTCTGCCTCTCGCAGTGGCTGCTGCTGGGGGCTTGGGCTGCTGCGCGGTAGAAGAGGAAGCACGTGTTGTCGCCATATGCGAAAGAACAGAGTAGAAAGACAATCAATATTTGAGAAACAGAATCGCACGACAAGAAAAACGAAAGTGAAACCTTTCCTCACTCCATAGCCTCTAGGGGATAAATACAAACGTCTCCGTACCGATCCCTCAGACTCTACCAATTTTGTCCGTGAGTAGTGAGACCTATGCAACCTAGAGCTCTGATACCAACTTGTCACGACCAGGATTTCCCACCATCGGGAGTCGTGATGGCGCCTACTAACGAAGCTAGGCCAGCCAAACTTAAAACATTCTTTGATAAATCTCAACAATATGAATATACGGAAAACAATTAAATAAGAGCGGAAGACTTTAAGTTTAAATAAAATGAAATCAAAATGTGGAAGTTTAAACCATATCTCTACCCAAAATCTGGTGTCACTAGCTCACGGACTACTAAAGAGTGCTACAAACAAGTCTGAATGGAAATACAAAAAGTCTGTCTCGATACAAAGAAAACAAACTAAACATAGAAAAGGACTCCGGCCTGCGAACACCAGCTGGCTACGTCGTGAGTCCCTAGACTGAAGGCAGCTCCCGGGCAATCCTACTGCTGTTGTCCAAAAGTTGCTCCTGGATCTGTGCAAAAAGATGCACAGAGTGTAGCATTAGCACAACCGACCCCATGTGCTGGTAAGTGCCTGGCCTAACCCCGGCGAAGTAGTGACGAGGCTAGACAGGACTACCAACTCAACATGTACAGTTCTATCTATACATATGTGCAAATAAAGGAAAGGATACCAAAACTAAGTAGTTAAAAAAAGGAGGGGAATCATGCTATGGGGGAGTACAATTCGGATATAAAAGTCATCAACTTAAATAAGAAACAGGGCACAACAATAATTAACAGAGACAAGAAAATCCAACAGTTGCACAGCATCAACCTTCGTGCTTTTACTTTCATCCTCACCCGAAGCAATCAACCAAATTGCACGGCATCACCCTTCGTGCTTTCCTCACATAACTCTCATTTCATAGCACAGAATGACCCTTCGTGCATAATATAATCAACAATGGCACGGAATGTCCCTTCGTGCATAATATAGTCAACAATGGCACGGAATGACTCTTCGTACAAATATAATCAAAAATGGCACGGAATGACCCTTCGTGCATTATCACTCTTCCTCACCCAAACAGCAATCACAACCAAATGGGCGAGGGGAATAAACAGTAATGAGAAATGTCCCGACAAGGGAAAAACACAATTAAACAACTAAGTCCTGGCAAGGGAGAAATGACAATAACTTCCACATCCCAGCAAGGGAGATAATCAATATACTCAAGTCATCCCGGCAAGGGGTTTAATCACTTTTCATACCAATTCTTTCATTTCTTACTCAATGATATTTTATTGTTCGAGCCAACGCTCCAAAGAATTCACAAACTCACAATTTATCCTCAACTCTTCACATTAGGTAGAATTCATTAATTAGTGTTGGAAGAGTTCCAAATATACCAAGAACAACTAACCACAAAGACTCACGGTCATGCTAGATACCGGTGTATAGATACTCGTCACCATACCTATACACCGTACTCGATCATTTAGCAAATAGCAATCAATAATACTCTAATCCTATTCCCTCAAGCCAAAGTTAGATCAAACACTTACCTCAAATGCTCCAAAAATCCAATCAAGCCTCTAGTATAGTTTTACCCCTCGAATTCACCACAAATCCGCTCGAATCTAGTCACAAATTACTTGAATGCATCAACAAATGCTAATTGAATCAATTTGAATGCATGAAAATGAATTTCCCAAAGTTTTACTCAAAAATTCTCAAAATGCCCCAGGGGCCCACGTAGTCAAAACCCGAGGTTCGAACCAAAACCCAGTTACCCATTCCCCCACGAGTTCATATCTATGATTTGTTTTGAAATCAGACCTCAAATTGAGGTCCAAATCCTCGATTTTAAGAAAATCTAGGTTCTACCCAAAATCCCCATTTTTACCCATGAAAAACCTTGATTTTAAGATAAAAACATGATAAATGATGTTAAAGATTGAAGAAATTAAGTTAAAGTTGACTTACAAATGATTTGGAAGAAGGTTTGTGCTTGAAAAATCGCCTATGGTGTTTTGTGTTTTGAAATAATGAAGAAATGAGGTGAAAATTTGACTAAGTATTAATCTGCTGAGTCTCTGATGTCGCATTTGCGAACAGGGGTTCGCAATTGTGAACAGTTGCGAACCCCGACCAAACAGTGGGAATTGCGAATGCTGCTTCGCATTTGTGAAGCCAGGCCACGAACGAGACCTTCGCATTTGCGAACATGGTCTCGCATTTGCGAACCCCTCATATCGCAATTGCGATGGGAAACTTCGCATTTGCGAAACTAGGGAGGCCTAGGAACTTTCGCATTTGCGAGCCAAACCATCACATTTGCGATAGTACTCGAGTTTCCCAGACTTCGCAATTGCGAAGAAATGCTCGCATTTGCGAGCTCGCAATTGCGACTCGTCCCTTCGCATTTGCGAAGATCACAGAAGCAGAACACCAGATTTTCTAAAAATGATAAATGCAATCTGACACCTATCCAAAACTCATCCGAGCCCTCTGGGCTCCAAAACAAATATGCACACAACCTCAAAAACATCCTACGGAATTACTCGTGCGATCAAATCGCCAAAATAACATCATTGACATAGAATCGAGCCTCAAAACACATGATTTTCATTTCAAACTTCTTAAACTTTCAAACTTGGAACTCATAGTCTGAAACACGTCAAACGACGTCCGATTTCGACCAAACTTCACAGAAAGTGCTTAAACAATATATAAGACTTGTTCCGGGTGTCGAAACCAAAATACGAGCTTGATACCATAGTCTTTTAATCAATTTTCATTTCCATTTTCCTTAATAATTTCAGAGAAACAATTTAACAGAAAAATTCTTTTACTCGGGTTCTAGACCTCCAATTTCGACTCCGGGCATATGCCCAAGTCCCATATTTTTCTACGGACCCTCCGGGACCGTCAAATCATGGATCCAGGTCTGTTTACCCAAAATGTTGACCAAAGTCAACTATATCAATGTTAAAACCAAAATTCTTCAAATTTTTCACAGAATTCGCATATTTTAACATAAAAACTTTTCGGCTTCATGCTCGGACTGTGCACACAAATTGAGGCAACTAAAAGCGAGGTTTCCAAGGCCTCGGAAGAGCGAAAAAAGGGAGAAATACGGTGATGACCCTTTGGGTCGTCACAATTTTTTTGTCGTGATATAGTTAAGCATGTTCCTTCATTGATTATAGCTGTTTTTGCACATGGTATTTCAGCAGCACAATCTCCCATCAAAGACTGAAATACACTGATGAATTCCTGCTCAACCAATTTAGGATCTATTATCTTTATTCTTGTATCAGTATATATGAATGTAATACTATTTTGACTGGATCTAATCTTTCACTCAGCATGAAAATACTTTGTATTGGAATTCCCACATTCAATCTAGCAAGCATTGGACTTCTGTCTCATCATTTGTTCCTCAATATTGCTCCATTTCTCAATGTCAGCTAATTTGTCTTTCTCTAAATCAAATAGGTCCTGTGCTAAAGGATCTTGCTGAATTTGGTTCTGAATAATATCCAAACTTTTCTTTTACCTGCTCAAGCTTTTGTTTGTATGAAGCCATATAGGCATTAGTGTCTTTCAGCTGTGTATTCATAGTCTTCAGTTTGCACCAGATCTATTGCACAGGTGTGCCATCATAATTCTGACTCCAAACTTGCTGAATAATATTCTGGAATTATGGAAGCTCCATGACTTTTGTTTATAGGATAGGGGATGATCAGAGAGTGGTGGATTCAAAAAATCTGCTTCTACATGACCATATTGTTGTATCGACTGGTAGTTTCCCAAAGCCCAATCTATCTTGCTATATACTCTTGAACCAGTGCCTTGTTTGTTTGTCCAAGTGTAATGCCAGCATTTAGCTCTAAGAGGGGTAAGTTGTAGAGCATCAATCACATCTTTGAATCCCTGTGCTTCAGTGGTAGTTACAGGGGATCCTATTCTATCCTCAGAGGATAACACATTATTAAAATCACCACTTGTCGATGCCCCCTTTTTCTCACAAAATTGGGTTTATGATATTTGGGCGGACAACTCAATTCCTTTTGGGAATTGGGTTTGCAATTTTGAAGAGTCGCCACCTAATGATTAAGTGCATTAGGATACTAAGAAGAAATTTGATTTAGAAAACCAGAGATTGGGTAAGTGTCACAACCCAAAATCCACTAAGGGTCGTGGTGGCATCGGACACCTCTGTCAGGCCAGCCAACTAACTCATCAATTAATTCCTCTTTTAATACTTTTTAAAATCTAAGGTTTTTTCTTCCATTTTTATAAACAAAAGTTCACTACTAAAATTCAAATTTAAATAATAACAGTTAAAACAGATCCGTTGTAAACCCTCTCAGAAACCCGGTGTAACAAGTACATGAACGACTACTGATAAGAGAAATAAAATACAACATCCGTCTGGAATACAGTGGGCAGAAAGTAAATACAGTACATTGGAAGGAACTACTCTAGCTGCGGTTGCCTCAATGATGCAGCTCACCTAGTCCCAGCATCATACATGCTGCTACACCCAATAGGCTGCTAGAGGTGTATATATACATGTGCAACAAAAATGCACAGAAGTGTAGTATGAGTACGTAGTCAATGTGTACTCAGTGAGTATCCCGCCTAATCCCAAAGGGGTAGAGACGAGATGGCCAACTCCGACACTCACTAGAGGTCAATTAGCAATATTCTATAAGTGCGAGAATAATAATGGATTTGTATAAAAGTTCTGATTGTGAAGCCAGCAAATAGGTAAACACCTTCAACAATAAATCAACGGCTTCTAAAGTCTGTTCTTTATTATCTTATCAATTTATGTCAAGTCACGTAGGGCCAATTCCACATTTACAAATTTCCAAGTAACAGATACACATGCGCAAATCATGTCGAGGTCGACAGCCCGCTCCAACAGAATGTAAATTGTGAACTGCCAAGGGTCGAGCGGCACGAACCATAGATGCATCTATTATCACCGAGGCGTTCGGCCTGTTCCATAATTAAACACATATCCTGCTCTCTAATCATCCATGCGACGCAGGAACAGATAAAGTACATGCTCAATCAGTCAAATAGGAATTTATCGAGGAATATTTATTCAAATAAAACCAATTCTCCTTTAACAATTTTAAGAAATGAAGCTTAATCCCTTTGAAATTCATTTACTAATTTAATGTGATTTAGCCAGTTCAAACCATAAATGGGTTCACTATAATCCATGTATAACCTGCTCTTTGGGTCCTAGACTACCCGGACAATAGCATGATAGTAGCTACGCACGGACTCTCGTCACCTCGTGCGTACGTAGCCCCCACAAATAGGAGCAATAATCATTTACTTCACCTATGGGGTAAATTCCCCTCACAAGATTAGAAAAGAGACTCACCTCGCTCAGAAGATCCACAACCGGCATTCTACATTCTTCCGAAGACTTGCACCAATGCACAATGCTCAAAAACTAGCCAATGATAATATAAATCCATTAATATATGCTAAATTATACTTTACCGCCCAATTTATAACCATTCCTCACCCCGAACGAAAAGTTGACAAAAATGCCTTCTGGCCCACGTGCCCGGAAATACGAAATTTTTTGAAGATAAACTTTTCTCATGACCTTAGGAACTCAAATATATAATTTCCTCTTAATTCCATACTCCAAATCATGGCTAAAGTCCAAGAATTAAATTTCTAGGGTTACTACAAAGAATCCCAATTTTTCCCACAATTTTCATGCCTAATTCCATGGTATAATCTTGTATTTAACTTGGAAATAAGTAGGGGTAGCTTACCTTGACATTGCTGATGAAATCCCTCCTTGAAGCTCTCCAAAAATCACCCAATGAAGTGAAGAAAATGAGAGTAATGAACCAAATTCACAACTTAAATCAAGCTTCTACCTCCAGACATTTCCGCTTCAGTGGAATTATTATCGCTTCTGCGGATGTCGCTTCTGCGACTTTTGGCCACTTTTGCTGCTTTGGGCAAGAGGGAGCTGACCGCTTCTGCGGTCTAGGTACCGCATAAGCGGAACCACTTCTGCGGTCCTTGGGCCACTTCTGCGATTTTCCTAGGCAAACCCCCTTCCGCTTCTGCGAGCTTTTGACCGCATCTGCGGTCCAAGAACCGCAGATGCGGTTATGACAGAAGCAGCAAATTCTCAGGCCTTCCTAAAAATCCATTTTCGATCCGTTAACCTCCCTCCACCCGAGGCCCCTGGGACCCCAACTAATCATACCAACCGGTCCCAAAACACATTACGGACTTGCTCGAGGCCTCAAATCACATCAAATCACGCCAAAATCATGAATTACACCTTAATTCAAGCTTTATGAACTTTGAACTTTCCGACTTCTACTTCCGATGTTTAAACCTATCAAATAACGTCCGATTGACCTCAAAGTTTGCACACAAGTCATATTTGACATTACGGACCTACTCCAACTTCCGGAATCGGATTCCGACCCCGATATCAAAAAGTCCACTTCCGGTCAAACTCCCCAAAAACCTTCAAATTCTAACTTTAGCCAAATTGCTCCAAAAGGACCTACGGACCTCAAAATCCACTTCTGATCACGCTCAACTCCAGAATCACCATATGGAGCTATTCCCAGACTTGGAATCCCAAACGGACATCGATAAAACTGAAATGCACTTCAAGCCAAACATAAGAAATTCCTTCTAAAATGCTAACTTCCACAATAGGCGCCAAAACATTCCCGGGTTATCCAAAACCCAATCCGGGCATACGCCCAAGTCCGAAATTATCATACGAACCTACTGGAACCTCCAGATCCTAATTTTAAGGTCGTTTACTCAAAATTCCAATCCTAGTTCATTCTTTCAACTTTAAGCTTCTCAAATGGAAATTTTTATTTAAATTTAGCTCTGATCTTCCTGAATTTAAATTCCGACCATGCGAACAAGTCATAATACCCGAAATGAAGTTGTTCATGGCCTTCGACTGCTGAACAGAGCGCTGGTACTCAAAACAACCGGTCAGGTTGTTACAGTAAGGGCTTCAAATTATCTCGAGGGGAAGGTGTTAGGCACCCCTCAAGATCCACTAGTGTGGTTCCCGGCCATGATACAATTGTGACTTTAAGTGCAAATGACAAGTAATCAAGAAAGAATTTCAAATACAAGCAGTTAAAATTAAGTCAAAGAAGCTGAAGCTCGGGAAGAAAGCAGTTTTTTGAAGTTCTAAAAAATAAACAAGTAAAGGGGAAAGGGTTTGCACATAATTTTTGCGAGCCATAAAGGTAAAGAAGCGAAAGCTTTGGGAAGAAAGCAATTTTGAAATACTAAAAATAAACAAGTAAAAGGGAGGTTTTTACATAATTGATGCAAGTAATTGAAGTAAAAAAAAAAAGGTTAAAGAAGCTAAAAATTGAGTAGTTTCTTTTAAAAATTCTGAAAGAATAAACAAGTAAAGGGAAGAGGGTCCTAGGTTTATAAATAATATGGATCACCCCACACAACACCCGGTAACAGTTTATACACGTGGTGTTATCGCGTGGTCATCATATCCATATCTACCCTTTCCCACCCCATTAAGGTAGTAAACGCGAAATGGTCTCGTTTTCCTATTGCATGCTACTACCCGTCCCAAATCCTATTAGCCCTGGAGGCATATAGGACTACTAGCCCTAAAGGAAAGGTAAATTTGGCTTTTGTGGTTTAAAAGGATAAAATTCTAAGGTGACAATCAAAACATGTAGAGCATATATGGAGAAACACATAACAAATAAAGGCTCAAACAGACCTCCTAAAGAGACAAAGAGAAACATATAGTTTAGCATGACTTGCACGTACAAGTTATGGTCTTAATTAAATTTAAAGGAAGCTGGAGGCAGACTGATTTATTACATGTTTTAGATGAGAAACCCGAATCAGACCTGCCTGCTGGTTGGAAATTAACAATGTCTGATTCCTATTAACTAATTTACCTTATGGCTTGCCTAGGCGAGAACTATAGACATGATATCTAACAATGCGGGAGCGTATTAATCTTTAAAGAAGAAGACTTGTTGTTTATACAAAGCATAAGCTCTGTAGATATTAAGGCATGCTATTTATTGATTTTTAGACTTAGGCAACAGAGGCGATTCAGATTTAGTTGATAGCTTCTATAGGCATACTGCCTAGTGATAGATGCATATGCTGAATTAAGGAAATCCTATAGCCATGTTATCTATGTGGTATGCAGAAATATGGAAAACCTACATACATGGTCTCTATATGTAATGCGGGAAGCTATAGACATGGTTTCTATATGAGAATGTAGAATCTATAACAGGATTTCTATATGAAATGCAAAACCTTTAAACATGTTTTCTAGACAATACAAAAGTGCAGAAATTTATAAGCATGGTGTCTATATGAAAATGCAGAACTTATGGTCATGGTTTCTACATGAAATATGTAACCTATAAGCATGATTTCTATATGAAAAATGCAGAACTGAAAGCAGGACATGATTGCTGAAACGTATTAAATTCCTATGAACATGATATCTACCCCTTTCATGCATGATGTACCCTCCCATTTTCACTAAAACCCTAATAGTCATCACAAAATTATTACAACCCAGAATTGAATAAGAAAAAGAAGTAAAATTACATCAGAAAAACTAAATATTTCCCAACCAAGGAGAGCCTGATTCAGTCTTCTGTCTAAGGCATGAAGTAAACCAACTCAAGGATCGAATTCCCAAAGCCTTTCTCGTTTTGGGTGTGTCAGAGTTCCCAAGAGCTTTATGAACTCCGGGCAGTGCTCACACCAAAATTCATTACAGAATTGAATTATAGTGCAGTGTGGAAGGGCTAGCCCTCAAATATCCCAGTACAGAAGGAACTTAAGGTCCCCAACCAAGGCTTATAGAAGGGGGGCAGAACTTAGAAACTAGGAGAGAGTGTAAGTGCAATAGAGGGGATTCTAGGGATAACCAAGACAGGCTGGTGGTCATACCCAGCAATTGGAAGTGCTGGCACACCCCAACTAGCCTATTGGACACATTGTTTGGGAGTTAGGATCCTTTAAAGGATCAAGTCCAGGAATGAGCAACAATTTGGATGTTTCCATGTTCTGAACTTAACTCAAAAACACAAAGAGGGGAATAGGGGTGCAGGGATTCACAGTAGGAACATATTCAAAGAAATTGAAATTGCTAGTTAACATTAAACATAGGCAGTAATGCAGACAGGGGTGTAGTGATTCATAGTAGAAAACATATGTAAAGAAATTGACATTAACATACCAGTTTCAGGGAAGCAAGAAAAGAAAGCAGTAGTCTTGAAAAGCCAAATTGCAAGCAAGTAGTCAGTACACTATGATTTTAGAAGAGAACTATGAGTAGTGTAGAAGTATTGGATTGAGAATGTATTGTGAGCACGTGATTTTTGCCCTATACGAGAATTACTCCCAAAAAATTCAAAATAAAATAATTTTGTTTGTTTGCAATTGTCGTGAATTTTGTGTTATTTTTCTTCTGTTGTTTGCGTTTGTGTGTGCATGTTTATTTGTTTAAATTAATGAAAATACAAACATATGTTGAATTTGCATTCTAGGATTTAAGTCTACAATTAGGAATTAATTAAAACAATATTTGGTTTTTCAAGAATGAAAATCACAAAAATAATGTAATTTGCATTTTAGCATTTTTTATGTCCAATTGTGTGATTTTATTTCTTTTGATATTTAAATTGTGTGTGTTAATTGATAGTAGAAGTTAATTAGTATTTTTTTAAGTTAATTTTGGTTTTACAATTTAATTTAGAATTTTTTGGTAATTAGGGATTAAAAAGAAAATAAAAGAAAAGGAAGAAATGAAAGAAGGAGTTGAAAAATCAGACTGGGCCGTTGTTATTTTGACCAAGCCCAAATTTCCGCCTTTATCCGATCCAAGTGGTCTGGCATTAACCCCAGCCAAGCGACGGTGTTTTGATTAGGATAATCTGGGCCGTTGATCTCACTTGATCAAACGGTCCAGTTCAGCCCCAACATCAACCAAACGACGACGTTTAAAGCGTCCCCATCCAAGCCGTTGATCTACATTTGATCCAACGGTTACAACTCACTCCCATGCCCCGACCCGTTCCCATCAGAGACCGATCCGGTCTCAAGGAAATTGAAACGACGTTGTTTCAATTAATCAGCTGAACCAGGCTATTGATCTTAATTGATCCAACGGCCNCTTCGTCTCTGAGTTCAGAGACTTGAACCCCTCTCCTGAAACCCTAGCCGCCACCTTTCCCTTCGCCTGAAAATCCGGCGGCCTGAGGTCCGATGACCACAAAACTAACACCCCTTGACCACGAACCCATCCTCTTTCCAAATCCACACCCTATTTTCCTCGAATCATCACCGATCGTCTCGAATCTTCAATCGAAGATTCGAGCAAAACCCTAAACCTACCCAACCAGTCCCAAATTCACACCCCAGCTCCCCCTGACCTCCCTCGTTCCTAAAGCACCCTTAGTTTGCTTCGAATCACCCCGAAAAGTCTCGAATCAAAAGTTTCAGAATGGTGATCTGAAGCTAGTTCAGAGACTGAGGTCAAAACGGACCTTGGTTGAATGTGTTCTCGTTCAGGAACACTCGACTAGGGTCCGTCTTGGCCCCAAGTCCAAAAGGCATCGAAGGTTCGAACCCAGGCCCCGTTTAATTTGTAGGTTTTCATTTTATTTTCTTTTTCTATTAGTTTTTATTCATTAAATTCATCCTCTACTCCTTTCTTATTTTTTGTTTAAGTTCGAATGTTTTGTGCTTGCTCTGTATTTTGTTTCTTCTTTGTTTTCCTGAATGATTCGAATCAGTCAATATTAGTAAGTTTTGTATAAAACTGTAGCTATTCCCGTAATTGCTCGCTATTACTGTTAGTTCAAAGTATGTCATCTGTGATTGCCTATCACATAGTATATGAATTCAGTGTTTTCAGTGTTCCTTGTTCGTATTTAGGTTTAATGTGGAATTGTGTTTAGTTTATTCCCTGAATCATTATGTCCTGATTCATTGTGATGCTATTTGATCTGATTAGGGGTTCTAGTTTGAACTATTGATTGAATTTGATAGGCTGAATTAGTTATAGCCGTGGGTATGGGGCACATCGAAAAGGTTTGGGGTAGGATAGGAATTTCAGGGCATCAGGGGGGTAATTGGGAATTGAAAACTTCGAAGAATTGTTTAAGTTGAGTGCTCTGTCAGTAAAGTAATTAAATAACCCTTAAAATAATGCTTTAGTTTAATAATAGTGGGATGGGGAACATAAATAGTATGGGGAGCTCTATTGGGAAGTAATTAAAGTACATGTACCCATAACCTTTGAATAAAAAATAGAAGGGGACATATAGTAGTGGGGGACAAGTGAATGAAAAGAAAACAAAACATGTAGTAATGGGGTTCTAAAGGGGATGGGCAGGAGGCAGGCCTGATAATTTTTGAAGTTTTTAAGAGTAGGTAGGCAGGCCTGATAATTTTTGAAGTTTTCAAGGGTAGGGAGGCAGGTCTGATTGAGGTATAAGTATAGGGAGGAAGCCTTGAAAAATCAGTTTTAGAGCTTAAAGAGTTGAGAGGTCATTGTTGAGAGTTGAAAAGGAATAGCTACTGTTTCATTGCCTGACTTAGGGTTTGAATTAGCTAAAACACTTCTTCTCTTTACTTCTTTCTATACTTGAAGTTAAGATATTTGGAGTCATTCACAAGGTTGGATTTATTCTGTTTGAATCAAACTTCAACACCAATTGGTTTGGTCAAGGTCGTGTCTGGTTGATTTATGTTTTCTCATTGGATTTCAAGTAGTTTTGGGCCCAGTTGAGTTAGTTTTGGTTTGAGTATTGTGTTGTTGACAGTTCCAAGTGTGATGGGTATTTTTGAGTTCAATCTGGTCCATTCAAGCTATTTGGTTGGTTCCCTGCTTCATTAGGGTGTTAAAGCTATTGATATTTGCTCCTGGGTCATTTCTGGACTGTTACTTCTTTCCATTTTGTTGCTGCTAGAATTTTTACTGGTTTTTTATCTGCTACTGGGCTGTTGCTGGTTGTTGTTTGTTATTGATGTGTTACTGTTGCTGCTGACCTGGTTGTTGTTTGTTATTGATGTGTTACTGTTGCTGCTGACCTTCCTCTCTTCTTCTTCCTCATTGCATTCTTTCCAGGTACACATTTGTACGCTCTTGGCTTGAGATGAAATGAAGTGTTGACCAGGCTTTGTTCCTGTGGAATCCCTCCTATTTAGATTTATACTTGAATAGAGCTTCTTTTCTTTGTTCTAAATATATAGTTGACTGATTAATGAGTAATAAGGTTGCATATGTATAATGTTTGGTTTCTGTAATGAGACTAGTTTGGGTAGACGTACCTAGTTGGACTGTATTTAGACCATGTGAGCTACTATTTTTTTTTTCAAGCTTGTATGAGTGTGAGGTCTAGATTCAAACAAATTGAAGGTATCATCGTACAGGTTCAAGGCTAATGAAATGGTTGTTTGAACAATGTTAGCCTAATGTCAATTCTCAAACACTGATGCATATTCAATAGCTGTAAAAGAGTTCAAAAAATGGCTTTGTATTACATATGGTTATTTCTAATAGTCCAATTCATCTAAAAATGTTAGTTTAAATTAGTTTGAGAATAGTTAGTTTGTCTTGGTAATATTGTTGTCAATCTCATGCTCTATTTATAATCTCCACTTTAGTAATATTCACTGGTAGAACAAGAATCAAAACAATCTCCCTTTGAACAAGTTCGAGTGCAATTTTCCGTTTGCACTTGTTTTAACCTAATAACTAATAAGTTAGGGCCTTTCACGAGCATGTTAATTAATTGGGTTTCCTTTTTAGAGACAAATAATATAGAATATCATATTTTACTTTAGAATGGACCTTTAAATAAAAATTTAAGACAAGCCTCGCCAAATAAAACGCACAAACTACGGGGCCCTCAATAAATGGTTATAATAATTACTTAGAATTCGGGATGGGCCCTTTAGAAAAATTTCACAGCCTTCCCCAAAAGAATAATAACACGTTAGTCTCTTTAGGCACGTGTTTAATAATTTTACCTTCTTAAATTCGGGTGCACATTTATGTGACCCAAATCCAAATCTCAACGGAGTCGAAATGTGTCGATAACCACAGGTGCATTGATGTGATGTGGTTCGAGATGTATTTTCACAACGTTGCAATTCTCGTTATAAAAATAATAATAAATAAAAGCGGTGAAAGTAAAAATTTGCACATAGGTTCATAATTGTTAAAAATCAGATAATTTAAGCCAAATATAACGATTGAGCGACCGTGCTAGAACCACGGAATTCGGAAATGCCTAACACCTTCTCTCGGGTTAACAGAATTCCTTATCCGGATTCCTGATTCACAGACTGTAATACAGAGTCAATCTTTTCCTCGATTCGGGATTCAACCGGTGACATGGGACACCATAAATCTCCCAAGTGGCGACTCTAAATCTCTTAATAAACGAATCCCGTTTCGATTGTCCTTTAATTGGAAAAACTCCCTTTATTACAATACCCTTTTGGGGTGTAGTAGTGAAAAAGGAGGTGTGACAGCTCTGGAGACTCTGCTGGGGACTTAACCCAGAACCACTGGTTCAGGGTTAGAAATTCGAGCTTAGAACAATTGTTATATTGGCTTTATTTATTATCTAATTTTTATTACATGTTTGGGCCTAATGTGCTAAATGCTGCCTTTTACCGCTTTGACATTATTTGAACTGTATATATAAACTGCTACGAAACCCTTCTTCTGAGTCTTCTGAATCTACGGTGCACACGTGCGCGTGGCCCACTTTCTGTTAGCAGTCATACCGAATAGAACGAGGTTGGGTCAAGCAACTAGGCCGGGCAGACTTTCGTGCTCCCAGTACGTTGCCCCCACTTCTGCTCGAGCTGTCTGTTTGGGTAAGCCAGGTCTAGAACAATATACCCCAGGCATTAAACCTAGTATAACAAAACCTCATGCCGGATACCTAGTAGGAACGTTGTGTGAATCATATGCATTTTTGACTTAGGGGACTTAACACAGGGGTTGGGTTCGTCTTGGACAAGCAACCCGAAATGAAATGACCATCCTGCTGCATCCTACTTGTTTTACGCATTTATCTGCTTCAAATTTGAATATTGACCGGCTTTTAAAAATACGGGAATATAGGAAAATTAAGAAAAAGAGAAAGGAAAAAATAGCAGTATAGAGAGATAATCACCTATTTTTAGAAAAATTCAGTGCCCAAATAACGTCGAAACTCTGCCAAAATTTTGAGAAAATGAAAAAAAAAGGAAAAGAAGAAATGATTTTTAGTGTGATTTGTTTGAAAAACAAAATAAAGAAGTCCTGTTTTCAAAATTAGTTTATTTTCTTTGCCCGAACTACGCCGGTTTGATTCTCACAGGATATGAGATGTAGGCAACCCTCATCGGGTCCAACCTCCCCTTTTGCAAAAATCGCCAAAAAATGTCAAAATTAATATTTTCGTATCCGGTGATGCCGTTTTCGTCAAAAATAGCCGAATGTTCCCGAAAGGGACGTGATCGCGGCGGACTCAATCCTTAGGAAAAGTGGGCGCTAATTACTTTTACCCAATAGCGGTATCGGGGTCAATATCCACAGGGAGCTAGATTTTGGAGTCGAGTATTTGTGAAGTCTAGAAATGCGTTTTGGCTTCTAATTTTGCTTCTATCATTTTTTTCTTTTGTTTATCAACTAAATCTATCAACTACAGTTGTAAACTAAATTTTGCTAAGTAATGATGATAGTTGTATGCAATAAGAGAAAAGCACTAGGGTCATAGCACTCACCTAGGTGACTAATTAACGGGTATAGAATTCTAATACAAGGATGATAATTAAGGGGAATATGGATAACCGTTGCACTTTAACACTCACTCTCACACCTCTCGGTAGAGAGAGTGATTTTGCCCAATTGACTCTCTCGAGACCAATTGGGTAGGCTAATTTGCCCGAGCAACATTAAGGTTCAATTTGGGTAGTTACTCTCTCAAGGTTTAACCCGTTACTTGGGACTACCATTCTCATGGGTCCATCCCAAATCCTTGTTGGGTTAATTGTGAGGTCATAGACTCTCTTTCTCAAGAAGAGTCAAGACCCACTAAGCTAGACTTAGTGTTTGCAACCACCAAATCTAAGTGAAAACATACAATCAACCCAAATACCAAACACCCAACATCATCCAAGCATTAAGCAAAAACACCCATTAATTACCCACACTAGGGTTGAGCCACAACCCTAGCTAATGGGTTTAGCTAGACATGGAAGAAGTAGAAATAGAAGAAATACTAGAAGAAATTAACATAATCATTAACTACAAGCTTAATCTACTTGAATCCACGTTAATTACAAGAGAAAATTGCCTAAAGTAGGCTAATACAAAGTGTCTCGTGCTCAGCTGCTCAAAACAGATTGCAAAAACTTACTCTAAAAAAAGTAAAATGTTCTATTTATACTACATAGGAAAAACCGGACAAAAATACCCCTGAGGGTCTGGCACGGACCGCATAGAAATGACATGCGGCCGCGTAGGGCAACTGGTCTTTAGATCTATGCTTCTGGACTTGGGGATGCGGACCGCATAAAAATGTCACGCGGCCGCATAAGTTGAGTCAAGCGGACCGCGTGGAAATGGTGCGCGGCCGCACAGGTTGAGTCATGCGGACCGCGTGGAAATGGTGTGCTGCCGCACAGTAGAATTTTGTACCATTTTGACTCTCTGAACTTTTACCCACGCGGACCGTACTGATTTGGTATGCGGCCGCGTGGGACTTTGCCTTGAGTTACTGAGCCTCTGATCTCTCATCATTGAGGACCGCGTGGAAATGGATGCGGTCCGCGTGGATTTTCTTCACTTTTGCTGATTCTCTGAACTTTCCTGCGCGGCCGCGTGGCAAAGCAGTGCGGACCGCGCAGGTTAAGCTTGAACTTGGTAGCTTTCAGAACCTTCCTGTGCGGCCGCACATCAAAACAGTGCGGTCCGCGCAGGTCTCCTATTTCCCACTTTCAATCATCTTTTGTCGCTTGGCAGATTTCACTCCTTTTTGAGCCGATTTGTGATATTCATCATCTAGTCGCTCAAACCTGCAATCAAGCGCAACTTGTAAGCAATTCAGAACTAATCTGGAGCAATTTATGCACAAAGCTCAGGTAAGAAAGGGTACAAAACATGTACAGTTCATAGTTATCAACTCCCCCAAACTTAAACCTCTGCTTGTCCTCAAGCAATTAAAATGAGACCTACCCCTCAATAGAAAACATCCAAGTAATTCTTTTTTGTCTTAAAGTAACCTCAATCAAGCATCAATTGGGACTAACAATTTCCCTCAATGCGAATGCATCATTAACACATTTTAGCTTTTAAAACTTAAGGATCGAGTGTTACACAAGAGCATCAAGGGTTGACACATCTCATCAAGGAACCTTTTTCAAGTACTTTGGTCATTGTGGAATCCAAACTCACACATCCCCGACTCTCCCTAAGTGAACCTCGCCTTTTAGAGTATTTGCACACAAACCGAGGTGGAAGGATTTCTCGCTCATCTCTCACAAGGAAGAGACCCTAAGTCCGGCTATAAGTACCATATGCTTGCCCCTCATGTAAGTATCCATTAATGAAGGCTTCCTTCAACTCAATATCATGTAGGGCTTTTGAGGAGTCATTGTGGAGGCTTTTGGGTAAAGGTAGGGTATGCTTTCGTTCACATGGGTTCAATCTTCCCTTAAGCGCTTTCTCTGATTCGTTTTGTCACACTTTCTTGACTCCAATGGGTGCTTCACCTCTTTCAAGGGTTAGAGAGATACATTGTCACTCTTTCTTTTGCAATTCAAACCTTTTTCTCCTTTTGTCTACTTTTTCAACCTTTTTGTCCTTTGATTCCCTCTTTTGATTCTTATTCTTTTTTTGACTTACTTGTTGTCTTTCTTTCTTTTTCATTGCCTTCCTTTTCTTTTGCTTTTGTACTTTCTACCACATTGTTTCCTTTCTTGTCTCTCCCCCAAAATTTAGACATTCAACAATACTCAAGGGAAGATTTGGGTGCCAAGAGAAGGTCTAATTGAGAACGGGTACAGGCTTGTAACTTGGTTTATGAAAGAACAAGGTTTAAGGCTCAAAAGGGTGAACTAGGGATCATTACATTGGTAGGTCATGAAATGGATCAAGATAGCATTTTTGGATCAAGGAGAGCCTACAATCACTTCTCAAGTCAAGTTCCACCTATGATTTTGCCTCAACAAATATTCGGGGCAAGTTCTAGACAATTGACTCGGTACTTAGACTCACAAATCGAATTCTCGCCACAGATACACTCAAGGATTGCCAAAGACGGAGTCGAGGACCCACAACGACCTTAGATATGATTCAAGAGCACAATGGCTCAACATGACCATATGATGATTGTTTGGTCAACACAAGAGTCTCAAGGCCACGACTTTAACCATCCTAAATACAACTTAATGTCTTTGACCATAAGATCAAAGGCAAATGTGCTAGGCCCAAGTAAAGCTTTGCCTGAGGCACCCTTAACTACTAAAACTTGAAAATCAAAAAGAAAAATCAAAAACTGACTCAACCCTTAAGAAATTTGTCACGCTATCTATCATTGGGAAGAGCCACCCGGTTCACACGACACTCTACCCTTGGAAAGAACCGTGGCATTAAGAAAACCAAGGGCTTATTGAAACACCAAAGCAAAACCAAAAAGAGGCTACGAGCCTAACTTTGCAACTAAAATGAAAAATTTTAACGAAAATAACAAAAATAGAAAGAAAGCTCAAATGAGAACCAAATGAATATGTACACAAG